>JAVTVY010035620.1:0-138192 GCA_036873755.1 Hanleya hanleyi | reverse complement strand
AGCTCCGCATTGTGTCTGCGCATGCGCAGAATGATATTCCTATCGCACACCCAACCCATCAGATGCCCCTTCATCTAAGCTTCACTTTGATACCTCACTCGACCCCATTGGATCATGAGTAACTCCCCTACATCCCTAAAACGTCTATGCGCATGCGCAGAATGACGCTAGTTCACACCCACTAGTCCAGTCAGATGCCCCTTCACCTAGGCTTCACTTTGATACCTCACTCGACCCCATTGGACCATTATTGGCTTCGCTAGCTCCCAACACGGCTATTTCCATACCCTTCGGCCACCGCGCATGCGCAGAATGGCGCTCTTTCAACCCCACACCCACCCCATCAGATGCCCCTTCACCTAAGCTTCACTTTGATACCTCACTCGATCCCATTGCACCATTATTGGCTTCGCTAGCTCCCAACACGGCTATTTCCATACCCTTGGGCCACCGCGCATGCGCAGAATGGTGACAACGCCCAAACCGCTAGTCCAGTCAGATGCCCCTCCACATAAGCCTCACTTTGATACCTCACTCGATCCCATTGGACCATTATTGGCTTCGCTAGCTCCAAAACGGCTATTTTCATACCCTTCGGCCACCGCGCATGCGCAGAATGACGCTAGTTCAACCGCACACCCACCCCATTACATGCCCCTTCACCTAGGCTTCACATTGATACCTCACTCGATCCCATCGGTCCACTAGGGGCTCCCCTAGCTCCAACACGGCTATTTCCACATCCTTGGGCCACACGAGTTGTCTCCCTTGCGTCAATGTGTGCAGATGGCGCTACGGTCGACGCCGTGATGGGGAAAGGGCGTCCCCGCACCATCCTGGAGCCGCCATTTTCTTTGTTGTTTTCTTGCGGAGATACCCGGGACAATAAACACTCGACCCTAGGGTGGTACAGATGCTAGACTGATCCTATTAACATGGTACAACACCTATAGATTATGTTTATTATTATTATATGGATTGCGCGGTGGCCGAAGGGTAATGTGAGGGTTTTTTCTCCCCGTGACGTCCCCACCGCCTCGTTTGCTCCCTTGCGCCGTCTAAAAACACCGCCATTTTACAAGTAATTAATTAAAATTAATTAATTAATTTATTTATTTGAAATACTAGTACCCATCCTCCGTATGGCAGAACTGTACACCCCAGAACAAGTCTAGACATGCCTTGATCACGTGATCGTCATTGGGAAACCCCCACTGGGGAATCCCCCGAAAAGTTCCGCCACACTCCGCCACCGGGGGGAACAAAAAAGTAGGTCAATGTGACTCCTGCCGTCCTTACACTACTACTTGCCTCATTGTTTACTTTTGTTGCATTTGTACTTCATTAGGTGGCACCATAGACATGAACGAAGGTAAACTTGCATGTATGTAACACAATTTATTGGCTTTCATGCATTTTATTATATATATCTTGTAAGACAGACAAAGTATTGAAAGGACATTGGTGTGCTTGCATATACACGCAACAATGGTTGGTATTGGAAACTTAATATATAGGTATACATCTAGGCTGCATCGGCCCCTGCAGAAACACATAACTAAAATGCAAGCTGGCAAAATATGCTGTTATTGGGTGATAGGGATACAGGATGGAAAATTGTGCAATAATTCAAGGAAGCTTGAATCCATAGCATTTGGTCAGATTGAATCACATATACTGTAACATTGATAAACTAAATATTGTATGTTGATCATGCAGGTGATGCAATCTGAAGTAGTTGGCTTATTACATAATGCACTTCACACAAGGGGACAAACATCCTTGTGTCAACAAAATCCGCGCCACTTCCCTCATTAATATAAGCATTGGTATCCCATTTAAATTCCTTTAGTCTCCAACATGTCCAGTGGCAGTGTATTCATAGGATCAGGAACCTGAACAAGCTGAACCAGTAATGTCCTTGGGTCATTGTTAGTTGAAAGTTAGTTCAGCCTGACATCCAATTTTAAAAAGGACATACTCAGAGAAATTATTATAGAATTATTAACGCTTAATTTTCTTCTATATGTTTTTCCAGTTTCAGAAATAATGAATAAATTTATTTTTAGTGTTCACCAATAACTTGAAAAAATCAGTTTTGTCAAAGAAACTGTTCCGCAGTGCTTATATTATGTGAACCACGTGGGTCCAGAACAGGAGCACTTATGGACACGAACCCAATGGGGTTATTCCAAATGTGGACACGAGCCCACAACTATATTATTTTGATGGGTGTATATAGGACATATATATATTTAAAGAGAAATTTTAACAAACGTGGCACAAGCAATTTGGCACAAAAAATATTTTTGAACTATTTGGAACAATAATAATCAGAGAAAAACAAATTAAGATAAAATAAATATTTTTTCGTTGTTTCTTTTATTTTCATATTCTGCTTTTACCATACATTTTACAAGTCTTAGTAAATTCTAAATCAGTAAACTAAAGAGCAATAGCATACGTCTTCACATGTTGAATAGTCAATTCTATAACACTTGTGTCTATAACAACTTGCTAACCGTGCATTTATTGAGTGTTTTAGCACAGTTGGGTGAAATGTACAAGTGTCAAGTGCAGATGTTCATTGGGAGCTTCTATTTCAGCTGAGAAAAGGGACGTCTGCTTCCATACAAGTCACAATCAAGTAAGACAAACAAATAAATTACAAGATGGAATTTCTCAAGTTTAATTGTTGTTAACAAATTTTATTGATTAACAAACCGAAATTGATTTTTTTAACAAAGGAGAGAAATGATGTCAAAGTTAAACATATTTTTTCAACCTTTCATTGTAATCTTTGTCAAATCAATTTGAATAGTGCACTAGAATAGAAATGTTTTCATGGGCGTGCTCAATGGTTATACTACGCACGGTTAGTTTGGGAAAGATTGTAAATTTTAGCGCGCGGGCTTCGCCAAACTAAACGTGCTGTAAACTTACCAAGACTAACCGTGCCTAAAATAACCACCATGAGCACGCATATGGAAACATTATTTCTTGATTTTCGTATTTTGCTTTTACCATATATTTTCCAAATTATCTTAATGATAACAAAGTTGTGGGCTCAATTTTTCATTCTTATTTTTTGTTAATTCTAGAGAAAAAAAGAACAAATGATTTTTTTTCGTATTTTTTTCTGAAATTGACTCATGAAATTTAATAATGGCCAGAAAAAATATTCCTGCTTTTTTTTTCAAATAATTTATCCAAAAAATTCTGCCAAATTGTTTGTCCCATATTGGTAAATTTTTTGTTTACATCTGTTTGTCCGATATTGCCCAATCAAAATAAACAGGTGTGGGCTCGTGTCCAGTTCTGGAATAAGGTCACTGGGCTCGTGTGGATAACAGCTCTTGTCCTGAGGGCCCCTGTCCTTATTAAGGGCTCCTGTCTGCACCCCAGACCACGTATTCTCATTTTCTGTGACTTTATTCTGAAACAAAACTGTAATTTGTTTTGAAAAGGTTTGAAAATGGTGGGTTAGTGAGTATTAGTGATGTGTCAAAAATAGGGAGCATTGACAAGTGTCGAATGTCTGAGTGAACGTCGACATAAGTTGTCTGAATCCAGGAATTTTCAATATTTTCTCTAATTTGGGTTCGGAACCCACCGTGTCCCTAAACAAATTGGGGAGATTAACGCCCAGTACATTTCCAAAATTACGTTCTCCAAATGTATTCGGGGAAATGCCCTGTTTCCTTTTTCACACGAGCTTTCATTTATTTCCGAGGTCGAGCCACGGGAACTAGTGCCAGCCACTGAAACTAGGCCAAGAGCACGTACATGTAAAGTACAAAGATTCGTGATCAGATTTTCAGCAAAATGGATAGCTTTTTTCTGGATAGCGATATCAAAATAGATACGCGAAAGAAGCCAAATTAAAACCGTTACCTATAATTTTTCTCATGACAGAAGAACGGAATACATCTGGAGCTTTGGTCTCTGCTGGGGATATTGTTTACACTGCAAAAATGTAAAGTAAAATAAAAACGTCTAAATAAGACCGACAAAATATAACCAGAAGGGAGTTCTATTTAGACGGGGATAATTTTCATTTTCTTCTCATAGCTCGTTGACTTCTTTAGGCTTTGATATTGGTATGAGGTATACGGAGCCCGGTACGAAGCAGGCTGACCTGCGCCGAGCGTGCGCGGACAACGAAACACCTGCCTGGCTAGGGAACAAAGGGAAGAGTTGTTGAATATAATCATTCAATATCAATGGAGTGAGAACAACAGCCTCATCATGTTCAGTGCGGTTGTACATACAAATATATATATATTTTTTTATGGTTCCCATTTTCACAGGCTGCTACAGTTTCAGCGAATAATATACATATTAAACACAACATTTAAAGGTTGTGAAAAACGATGCCGGGGTAGGCCCTACTGACAAGAAGACATATTCGGCTCTATCAAAGAATAAATCAAGCCGTTTTTCGAGCATGGATAAAGAGATAGGTATGGTGGCCGATAAGGGACATCGCTGCATTGTCTCAGACATGTGGTTTGGTAACACGAAGGCAGGATGCGAAGTGCGAAGGCAGGATGCGAAGCGCGAAGTCCAAACACGAAGGCAGGATGCGAAGCGTGAAGGCAGGATGCGAAGTGCGAAGTCCAAACACGAAGGCAGGATGCGAAGTGCGAAGGCAGGATGCGAAGCGCGAAGTCCAGACACGAAGGCAGGATGCGAAGTGCGAAGGCAGGATACGAAGTGCGAAGTCCAAACACAAAGGCAGGATGCGAAGCGCGAAGGCAGGATGCGAAGTGCGAAGTCCAAACACGAAGACAGGATGCGAAGTGCGAAGGCAGGATGCGAAGCGCGAAGTCCAAACACGAAGGCAGGATGCGAAGTGCGAAGGCAGGATGCGAAGTGCGAAGGCCAAACACGAAGGCAGGATGCGAAGTGCGAAGGCAGGATGCGAAGTGCGAAGGCAGGATGCGAAGTGCGAAGTCCAAACACGAAGTCAGGATGCGAAGTGCGAAGGCGGGATGCGAAGTGCGAAGTCCAAACACGAAGGCAGGATGCGAAGCGCGAAGGCAGGATGCGAAGTGCGAAGTCCAAACGCGAAGGCAGGATACGAAGTGCTAAGGCAGGATGCGAAGTGCGAAGGCAGGATGCGAAGTGCGAAGTCCAAACACGAAGGCAGGATGCGAAGTGCGAAGGCAGGATGCGAAGTGCGAAGGCAGGATGCGAAGTGCGAAGTCCAAACACGAAGGCAGGATGCGAAGTGCGAAGGCAGGATGCGAAGCGCGAAGTCCAAACACGAAGGCAAGATGCGAAGCGAGAAGTCAAACAAATGCCACTGCGCATGACCCGATGAAAGTGAGGCCAGGCCGCTATTTGCATTATTTTATTTACCAATGCCGAGACCAGAGTATAGTCGCCTTTCTCGTCGGGATGGTTTACATGAAGAATAAAGTTTGTATGTGTTTAGATACACGAGCACATTCCAGTCTTTCTTTATTACCGGAACCATTTCGTCACTCGTTACAGTCAATATCGCTGATTTTCTTGATTCAAAGCATAGTTCATTTATGCTCGATTTACAGAAGACAACGTCATCCGTCAGTATTTTCATATCAATCACGACATCTGCATCAGGTGAAAATGTGAGTTACATGCATAGAGTAAAAATCCTATCAAGAATTATTGTTATTAAACAATCAGCTTTTTCCACATTTCAAGATAGAAACCTAAGATCAACAATTAGCATATTAGCCTCTAGCTCACCGGTGAGAGGGCAGTTTCTTTCACTTGTTTATGATAAAGAGTTTAATTTTATCATGGATAACATCATCGGCTTTACATGTATGT
This sequence comes from Hanleya hanleyi, assembly GCA_036873755.1. Taxonomy (NCBI): domain Eukaryota; kingdom Metazoa; phylum Mollusca; class Polyplacophora; order Lepidopleurida; family Hanleyidae; genus Hanleya; species Hanleya hanleyi. The sequence goes on along the minus strand of JAVTVY010035620.1, from coordinate 132,372 downwards.
AAATGTCTTATAAATTAGCCATCCACTTGACATAGTGGTTCTGTAATTTATTAGAACATATGATGAGCAGTAGTTCAGGAGTCCAGGTAATACTTACAATAAAGGAAAATAGTAGTATATAAAGCGCTTCTGTGGTCCGATTTAGGGGCGATCACTCTGTTTGAATAATTCCTGGTTATCTACCCTGATTCGAACATTTCTGCCCCTAAATCGGACCCTAGATGCCCTTTTACTACTTATTAAATTGACGTCATTATGACGTCACATCCGGTGACGTGTCATCCGGGTCAAAGGTTAAAGGACACTTCCGGTCACGTGACGGCTTAGCAAGAGTTATTTGCCCCTTCATAAGACCCCAGTGACTTCCAATGTGAATCTCCCGGAATGCACGTCATCAAACATGGTCCCTGACAATATCTCCAGCTATATGCCCAGCATAAATGGCAAGTGGGGCACCCTCAGTTTCTCCGCATAGCCATACAGCGAGAGAAGGGAAATCTCCCTGGATTCGAACCCGTACTGTGCGCTTCAGAAGGGGGAAATTTATCTACTACGTCACGAGTCAGCCCATACTAGGCAAGGTTGAAAATACCCTAATTTATCACATTTCAGAGTAAACTGTAGGGTTTTGATTGGTTAATTACCATAGTGCATTAGACCGTATTGCAATTCTTCGTTAGCCACCGTGGTATTCAATTGAATTGAATTTTGAATTGAATTGAATTGAATTTTTTTATTCACCAGCCGAGAAATTGATAACAAATTAACACATGATGTAATGATATATACACAGATGTCGATAAAGAAGAAGGATATGGTGATCGGCGGGAGAAAACCCCAGGGGGCTTGTGGTATCCCAGCATAATACAAAAGTCATATACATTTACAAAAGACGTCAGTTTATGTTTGTGAGATGTTGAGTAATGAAAAGTAATTATCAGAGAGTGCGGTGAATAAATACAACCATTGGTATATACTGTATGTGTTTAATTAAGAGTGTATATGGGTGTAGTGTTATCTGTTTGTAGATGTTGTTTCGCAAGTGTTTTGAATAATGATATGGATGTACATTTTTGTAAGTCGGAGGGTAACTTGTTCCATTCTCTAGGGGCTTTGATTTTAGGTGTGTGAAATGAAAGATCAGTTCGGAAGAAGGGCCTATATAATCTATATGAGGAACCCCTGGTAGGATAATCGTGTATGTCATATAATTTGGTGAAGTACTTATGGAATGGTTTGGGCAACAATGAGCAATGATGGATGAATTTCTGAAAGAATTGCAACATAACATAACGATTAAGTTCTGAGACCGGTAATATTTTGAGGCTGGCAAATAAAGGACTTAAGTGTTCGAATTTATTCGGAAGGGAAATAATTCGAATTGCTCTTTTTTGCAAGAGAATTAGAGGTTTTAAGTGGCTAACATAAGTGTTGCCCCAAATGACATTACAATAAGATAGATAGGGATAAATGAGTGAGTAGTACAAGATATAAAGGGTTCTTTTGTTTAGGCATTGCTTGACGGAATTAATCATGCCAATGTTTCTCGATATTTTCTTACAAAGTTCGTTGATATGATTTTTCCAATTTAATTTTTCATTCAAGTATACACCGAGAAACTTAAAACAATCAACTCTTTCAATGCCATGCCCCATTACATGCAACTCCGGCGTGAATGGTACGTTTCTTTTACAGTTGGATGGGATCAACATGAATTTTGTCTTTTTGATGTTTGATGGCAATTTATTACACGAGAACCAGTTATGTAATAAAGTTAGTTCTTGTGACATTATGTCAAAGAGGACTTGTGGATTAGCATTGGACAGCGTTACACTCGTGTCATCAGCGAATAGAATGATTTTCAAAATATCTGAGACTAGTATTACATCATTGATATAAATGAGGAATAGTAATGGTCCCAGGATGGAACCTTGAGGGACACCACATGTAATTTGTTCTGCTTTAGATATTGTTCCATTATACGAAACAGACTGCAGACGACCACTTAAATAACTTCTGAACCACTGGTTGCTTAACCCACGGAATCCATAGTGTTCCAATTGTTTTAACAGTATAGAGTGGTCAACGGTGTCGAATGCCTTTGAAAGATCTAGAAACGTGACAATGCTGAATAGTTTGGATTCCTTGGCAGCAATCAGTGATTCATATAACGACAGTACTGCTAAGTAGGTGGAGTGGTTCGATCTGAATCCAAACTGATTGCAGCATAAAATAGCAAATTCTTCGAGATAGTCATTGATGTTATTAGCAACAAACTTTTCTAAAATTTTACTAAGACATGGTAATACCGAAATGGGTCTATAATTTTCAAATACATGTTTGTCACCAGATTTGTGTATGGGAGTCATCTTGGCTATTTTCATTTCTGACGGAACGATACCAGTCTGGACGGATAAGTTAATAATTTTTGATAAAGGTAAGCTGATAATTTGAGCGACAGGTTTGAGAAGTGACATACGAATTCCATCAAGTCCAGCTGCACTATCTTTGGAATTCATGATAATTTCTGCTATCTGGGAAGATGTGCATTGTTGGAATTTGAAATCGTTCGGAAAATGTCCTGTAAGATAGTCTGAAAATCTTCCGTCTACCTCTGGGATTTTTTCAGCCAAATTACTAGCGACTGAACAGAAATATTCATTAAACTTATTGGCGATACTTGTTGAATCTATAGTTTCAACATTATCAATATTAAACATCTTCGGCAGAGACGTTGTTTTTTGCCGATTAAGTAACTGGTTTATCGTTTTCCATGTATCCGTAATATCATTATGACATTCATTGAATTTGTTATGGAAGTAAGATTTCTTTGCAATTTTTAAAGTGTGGTTAAGTTTATTCCTGTATTGTCGATATTCCTGTATTGTCGGGTTTGGGTGTTTAAGCTGGAGCATATACAGTCGGTTCTTTTCCCGGATTGAAGATAATATACCAGGAGTTACCCATGGTTTTATAATTTTGGTCTTCTGAATAGGTTTAGTTAAAACGGGAAAACATTCATCATAGATCGTGGTGAAATGATGAGAGAAGACTTCAAATGCAGTATTTACGTCGTCATGTTCCCCCATGATCCGTCCCCAATCATTGTTATTAATCCGGTCTGAGAATATTTCTTGATTTTCCTTCGTTATTTTACGATATGTAATTTCACTTATATCAGAGGGTTTAGGCATGCCTTGTTTATCCATATAAAATACAGGAAAATGATCCGTGATGTCCGTGAGGCAAATGCCAGACATGACAGTTTCATCATACGAATTGGTAAAGATATTATCAATGAGAGTAGCCGTATGCGCTGTAACACGGGTGGGCTTAGTTATTTTCGGGAAAAAGTTGTACGACTTCATGATTTCCAGGAAATTTTTAGATGGTAAATGATGATCGACCTTAAATAAATCTATATTAAAGTCACCCATAAGCGAACACTTTGTTTTTTCCACTTTCATAGCTGTTAGAATTGTAGTTAATTGGTTATTGAAACAGTTAGGATTATTTCCAGGTGGTCGATAAAATAAACCCACCAGATGCTTATTACTATTATTATTTTCCGTAGGAACGCCAATTTCTATAAATAAACTTTCATATTGGTTTTTTTCGTGAGAAGATAAGTCTTCCCTGACAGTACAGGATGAGATATCATCCCGGACATAAATAACTAAGCCCCCGCCCTTTTTCTTATGACGAGAAGAAATATACGGTATATAACCAGGGATATTGAAGAGCGTTTGTTTGGAGACATTAAGCCAGCTTCCAGATATACCGATGACGGTAAATCTGGTCTTGAGATTATAGATGAAACCTGTAATCTCAGTAAAATGTTTTCTTAAACTTCGAGCATTTATGTGCAAAGCTGAAAATAAGGACGATGCCTCGAAGTTCAAGTTATTATTAGCCGCGTTGTAGGACTCTTCTGTATAATAGTTGGATTGGTGGGAATTTATAGGACTCCAGTGAGCCATTTCGTAGATATTGTCATCTGTTACATATTGGGTTTTGTCGCTAACATTTAGATCAATGGGATTAAAGCACATATTATGAAAGTCTATAGATGTATGATGAGAATTAGTCTCGTCTTGTATATTTACAGGGATTTCTTCTGTGGTGAATGGCAGACAGTTCCATAAGTTTTCAGGAACACCCTCGGTAGTGGAGATATTATCCATTAAAAAATAGTAGGTTTAGCTGATATAAATTGTACACCATAATTAAAAACAGCATTATCACAATACAGTATAATTAATAGAGTAAATTGGCATAATGTGAGCATTTCGCAGTCAGTTCACTGATTAAGGCACCCTGACTACCGCATAGTAATGAGAGAGTAGAGTGTCAGATGTATTAGTGTTATGCCAACATAACAGAAAGAGAATATCCAGTTCAATCAAGTTATTCCGAGTCAGATTAATGGCCAGATAACGTCTGTTCAGAAATACAAAAGTCGTTGATATCATGTTAACAGCACAAAATAACGAGACGACGGTCATACAAACACATTTTGACGGGATAAGAATACATTACGTCTGGCATGCAGGACAGGAACGTTCAAACAAAGCGTCCAGACGATAAATCCCCAGTTCGATCAAATCGCTCCGAGTCAAACTGTAATGTCCAGACAGTCCAGTAATTCAGCACAAAATAAGGAGACGACAGACATGCAACACATGTTGACAAGATAAGGATACATTACGTCTGGCATGCAGGACAGGAACATTCAAACACAGCGTTTAAATGGGAGCAATTAAAAGCGACATGTTGGACAATAACGCGCAAGCACACAATGTTCAAAGGACAACACACTACGTCTGGGGCACATGCAAATGATTATAGAAAGGTACAAGTCTGTCATTTGGAATGTGTGTCAAAAAATCAGGTTTAGTTAGTCAAGTGACTGTCTCATGCTATTGGGACCGCTTTGTCGTCTATATACAATTTACCAGCACTGAAACGAACCTTTTTCTTCTCCTCGAATGCTTGGGCCATCTGCGGAGCAGCTTGTCTCTTCAGGTTGTAGTCAACAGCAGTGAGATCTTCCATCACATTATAAGGCAGACGGCTGTCTGCGCCATTTGTTGAGTTGTGGTCACGACGAAGCTTTTTGAAATCGACAACTATTTGATTTCTCACAGAGCGACTGTAGAGCCTGGCGATGATCTGAGGAGCTCTACCGGGTACATCTCGTCTAGATTTGATTTTATGGGCTATTTCAATAGATTTAGTTGCTTCGATTTCATCGGCAAAACCACCCAGTTTGTTTGTGGCAAGAAATTCGGACACTGACTTTTCGGAAGACTGACCATCGGTTAGTTGGAGTCCATCTATCCTGATATTGTAAGCGCGAGAACGTCTTTCCTGTTTGTTGAACTGGTCAAAAAATTTCGCCTCTAACTGGGACTCACGACGCGCCATTTCAGATATAAATTTTAGTTCAAGAGCCTCGGTGGCCAACTCGGATCTGAGATTTTTGATTTCTTCACGTGCCTCATGCAGCTTCTCAGTTGTTTGATTTTGAGAGAATTCAATGTTAGCAAGAATATCACGCTTGAATTGGACAAGAATAGATGTAACTTGCTCAGTGGATGTTTTCATCGCCTTTACCATGGCTTCTTGATCAGGATTTGCTGGCTCGGGAAAATTCACTGGCTCTGGCAAGGTCACAGATGAACAGGGAAGGTCTAACCTTGAAGATGTGGCGCCATCGAATCGGTATACCAATTTGGAATTCTCGTATACTGATGCTGTCAAGGACGCGCGTGTCCATACACCAACGCAGTCAAGGACGCGCGTGCAACACCTGCAGACAAAGCATGTTCCAGCCTGCGCGAGTTTGTATGGGCAAGTTCCGCCACTGGAACAAGTTGTGCGAGGCAAATTGCGTATTTGCGGATGAAGATAAGAAATAAATTATCATCCAAAGCTTTATAGGCCACATAAACAGGAACGTCAGAGTGTCAGCTAAGTATTTCATCCAGTTTATTGTTCATCGCGGAACAGATCGAAAGAGATCGAAGCTGCCTGCCCGATTCACGATGTCTTACGTTGTTCAACGTTGAGTTGTATGCCTGTTTTTCTTTCGAGTTGTTGATATATGTTAAACCAACCAGGAAAATAGCTCTTCACTGTGATAAATTCGTTATCGGGCTCGTGAAAATATTTATCTTCTCGACGAAATATCAGCCTGTATACCAAGGCATGACACTGGTATAACTTATAATACCTACCGGAGGGCAGATTTGTATACGGCTATGGTGTAGGCCCATTCCAGCGCAGTGGACAATGTTTGACCTAAAGGAAAACCCACTCATGGATATTTGCGGCATGGGGTGTGACCGCTTGTTTTCTTTATCTCAAGCTGTGGAACACGATGGGAGGGGTCTCGAGGCCATGCACTGATTTTTTTTAAGTGCTGATGGCGCATGCGCACTGGGCAAGTAGCGCTGTGGTAGACGTTTTGGGTCTAGGTGGACTCATAGTGGTCCGATTGGGTCCTGTGAGATGTCATCATGAAGTATTCGTAGGGGAGCGTCCAACTGGATGGGTCTGGGGTTGAACTGACGTCATTCTGCGCATGCCCAGTGGAAAAAGGGCATAGGAGTGGACATGTTGAGGTCGAGATGGACCCACAGTGGTCCGATTGGTTCGCGGGAGATCTTATTTCGAAAGTTCTCTTGGGGTAGTGTTGGACTGGACTGGTGTCTAGTCCGGTTTCATCATTCTGCGCATGCGCAGTCTGGCCGTAGTGAGTAAAGTGGTCATTCTTGCGGGGCGTGGGGGTCGGTTGAGTGATTGAGGGACCATTCGTGGACCGAATGCATCGTGTGGGGTGTCACTTTGTAGCCCTCGTGATGTAGACCACGACTTGAGGGATGTCCACGTCATCTGTGACATTATTGGTGACGTCAACAGTAAGAGTAGCAGCGACAGTGGGCGTTTTGGGAGTGTGAAGGAAGGTGTTTGGGGTAGAGATGAACCATCCGTGGTCCGAATGCGTCGTGTGAGGTGTCAAAGGTAAGCTTTCGTGGTGTAGATCAGGACTTGAGGGATTTCCCCTTCATCTGTGACGTCATCAGTAGGAGTAGTAGCCAAAACGGACACTTCGAGGGGCCATCCTTGGTCCGAATGGACCGTGTTCGGTAGCCTCTTGTAGCTCGTGTGGAGTAGAGTCAGACTGGGATGATTTTTTCTATTGAAAGTCACGTCAATTTGCGCATGCGCAGTTGGTTTGTAGTATAGAAAGATGGCTTTTGAATGGATGTTTTTGGGTGGAGATGGATCCTTCGTAGTCCAAATGGGTCGCTTGGGTTTTTATTTTGACTGGTGTGTAGTTCGTTTTCATCAATATGCGCATGCGCAATCTGACAGTAGTATAGAAAGCGGGCATTTGAGGAGGGAGTTTGGTGGGAAATTTAGTCGTACGACGTCGAACTTCATAATCTCCACATGAACAGCTGCAATAAAAGCGCAGCTGAGATACTAAAACTACGTTCGAGAATCCTCCATATTCTCGGTTCTGAATATTAGGTGCTGAGGGATGCGTTCCAAAAGAGTCATATGGTTGCCTTTTAGTCACCAGACATCGTCAATTTTTCTCACCTCTTGCATCTCGCTCCAATTTGGGGTCGCGGTGAGCCATCCATGGTCCAAATATACCATGTGGGGTGGGATGCTCTTGTGGTGTAGAATACGACTTGAGGGATGTCCACGTCAGCCGTGACGTCATTGATCACGTCATCAGTAGTAGAGAAAACGTCGCTCGAGCGTCGCGTCGCCCATGGGGGTGACTCGTGGACCTTGCAGATCTATCACTCACTCACCAGCATAACTGCGGTGAGACGGGCGTTGGGCAAACACCTCACTGACGTTGAGCACACCTCAATCGCTGACTCACACTCAATCACTCAATGACCGACTCACCTTCACACACACACGCACTCACGCTGACATTCCACCAGGAGCTTCAATATGACCCCATCTAACTCATGCTTATAATAGCACATCCAAAAATGTACTTTCTTTCCTACTGATGACGTCACCAATGACGTTGCAGATGACATAAACATCCCTCAATTCATGATCTGCACCACGAGAGCTCCACACTATATTTGGATGAGATGTACCCCTCTATCGCTCAAACAGACCCCTGTCCGGTTTCCATACTACTACCGAACTGCGCATGCGCAGAATGGTGAAAATGGACTACACACCCATTCAACCGACGCTACCACAAGGTGCATCAAAATAAGACCTTATATGGCACAATCGGACCAATATGGTCTATCTCTATACCCCAAACATCCATTCAAATACCTTTTTTTCTACTACGCATGCGCAGATGGACGGCATTTCTATCCCACCCCCATCCTAATTGTGATGACACTATTGTCCTATATGTCATGGTTTAAAACAGTAACATTGTCAGAAACCTATGATGTGAAGCCCGAGTCTTCCTATCACCCTTTGATAGCTATCTTTCCAGTAACTGAATTCAAATTTGAAAATTACTTGGTGAGATTGCCCGGAAAATTCAGACTTGCTATTTGTAAATTCTGAACATCTAACTACTGCCTACCAAATGAACGAGGTCGTTATGATAACACTTTTTTAGATTCAGGTGTCTGTAAATTTTGCAACACAGAGAAGATTGGTGACGAATTTCACTTCATGTTGGAATGTCCTGGTCTATGTAATTTTCGTCTTAAGTATAGTGTGTGAATGGAATTTAACGTCGCTTTCAACAATATTTCAGCTATATCACGACGAACCAACTAAGCACCACCCAGCCCAGTTGTGTTCCTGCTACTTCAAAGAAGAAATATTTGAAGCAGCATGAAACCATCCACCCTCCATCCACCCTATAAAACACCGAAGACAGCGCACAAGACACAGACAGGACGCTTACATGGTGCAATAAAGACAAGTGATATTACACTGCTAGACATCACATTATCGAGTTCCTGTTGCTTCTCAGCAAAATGCATTGAAGTAACAGGAACCCGAACCCACCCAACCACCCGCGTCTTAAGTATATACCCAAGTTTTAAGTATATACCCAAGTATTATTTAACATACATGTATATCACCAATGGCAAGTTGAAATTTTCCAGTATTCTTAATGCTGAGAGGTTTTGTTACCGACAACTGATTGATTTAGTCAATTTATTATCGAGGTTGGAGATTTCAAAATTTGATCCTTTATTTTTTTCCTGTTTAGTTTTAATTTTGCGTCCAACGTCATTTGTCGTCCTCCATATTTTGTGATCAAATTCTGATCCTGTGATACAATTATATTTACCGGTATTTAATATGTTAAGTTTCTGTGATACAGTATGATATGTAATACTATTATGCTTGCTTTCTGTGAAACACTTATTGTATGTTTTCCAATCTTATGTAATTATTATATTATTATTGTATAGCAGATGTCGTGATTGATATGAAGAATTTGGCAAATCTCCACATTCGTATATCCGACGTTAAAATACTGATGGATGACGTTGTCTTCTGTAATAAAATCAAGCATAAATGAACTATACTTTGAATCAAGAAAATCAGCGATTTTCACTGTATCGAGTCAAATGGTTCCGGTAATAAAGAAAAACTGGTCATGTGCTCGTGTATCTAAACACATACACACTTTATTCTTCATGTAAACCATCCCGACGAGAAAGGCGACTATACTCTGGTCTCGACATTGGTAAATAAAATAATGCAAATGGCGGCCTGGCCTCGCTTTCATCGGGTCATGCGCAGTGGCATTTGTTTTGACTTCGCGCTTCGCATCCTGCCTTCGTGTTTGGACTTCGCGCTTCGCATCCTGCCTTCGCACTTCGCATCCTGCCTTCGTGTTTGGACTTCGCACTTCGCATCCTGCCTTCGCGCTTCGCATCCTGCCTTCGTGTTTGGACTTCGCACTTCGCATCCTGCCTTCGCACTTCGCATCCTGCTTTCGCACTTCGCATCCTGCCTTCGTGTTTGGACGTCGCGCTTCGCATCCTGCCTTCGCACTTCGCATCCTGCCTTCGTGTTTGGACTTCGCACTTCGCATCCTGCCTTCGTGTTTGGACTTCGCACTTCGCATCCTGCCTTCGCACTTCGCATCCTGGCTTCGCACTTCGCATCCTGCCTTCGCACTTCGCATCCTGCCTTCGTGTTACCAAACCACATGCCTAAGACAATGCAGCGATGTCCCTTATCGGCCACCATAGATAGGAGCCTGGCTACAGTGCAAAGCGAAGTGATGCCCTAAGAACTTATTGTTGAATAAAATTCGGCGGAGCGAGACTATATGTGAACATATATCCTCTTACAAAGAGCGGTATTAAAATTAATGGCAAGGGATAGTTCATGAGAGCAAAGGAAAAAGGGGTGAAAATTTTCCAACAGAGGATCCTCCAAGTACAGAGAGGATGCCGATCGCACAAGGTAACAGATGCAATGCTCAAAGAATATAATTTCCAGTATTAGGACATATTCGCCGTTTGTCATATAAACATACTATCTTCGCTGGACTATACTGGTGAAATACACAATCTCCATCGTATACCAGAAATGTAACTAACACGTACCACAAAGGCCTATTTAAGTCGTAAAAGCCCCAGGAGAGCCATTGGTGACAACTAATCCAACAGAAGGCCTGGATGTGAAAAATATGTATTACACGCGCCGGAGATTATTGCATATATATTTTTTCTCACTAGCTATACCCATAACTAACCATTCCCCCAACTGGTCCGGCGGAGCTCTGCCCGAGCAAAAGTGTGAAAGAAAGTTGGATACCAAATGTTGAAATATGCTATCAGAATGCAGCAGAACGCATCGTATTGCATCTGAAAATTTGAAGATATTTCCAGAAGGGACGAATCTATATTTCTAATAAAGCCGTTAAAAATAGAAAATGATGCCTCAACCCACCGTTTTCATCTAGATTTTTTAGAATTCCTGGCAGAGGCAGGCCCATGCCGTCAAAAGCGTATATAGTCGGGGATTGAGTTCCGCATACATCAACATTTTGCGTTCAACCAAAATTCTGGAAGTTTGTACAATCGAAAAATATGCCAGAAAGCATATATTTTTTATTTTAAAATCCCGAAAATTGGAAGGTCTCGGACCCGACTAGGTGCAAGAAAGTGAGTTCCGATTATGATATATTTCTATACATTTATACACCCCTCTACATCAATCTTTTCAATGAAAAAATTACGAGAAAATGCAAATGGAAGAACAACTTTCCTAAATTTAAATAAAAAAATAAATAGGAAATTATATGTTCTGCCTCAGTAAAAAAATATAGTTCTCAAAAGAAAATACTGTCAAAATGTACTAGAACGCACTAAGACCTGCTAGGAGGACTTTGCCCTTCTGAAGCTCGCATTCCGAGTCACCACGACCGTAATCAACCCCTCCCCCTCCCATTTCAAAACCAGCCTACGGGCATGCAATGGAAAGACATTTTTCTGTATCCGTAAAATAAACCTTATATTTAACCGAACTGTATACTACCGTCTGGAAAATATTGATCTAGACAGCCACTTCTTTCAACTCGATTCTTCGCTGGGCAAGGGGCGAAATAACCGGGAACGTATTTAGAATAGCTATTTCCACCAAAGGTGAAATAATGTTCGACATGCGTATAAATATCTTCTCCATATCTATCCCTACAGTAGCTCCCAGGACTACGACGTGCATTTATCCATTCCCCGTCAATGTTGATCTTTGTAGGGGAAAGTCCCTTTTGAGCAAATTCTAGGGACTCCGATGTCTCTATGCACACGGCCCAGAAGTCTACGCCCCAGCCACCTGGCGTCCCTAATCGGGCAGATCCTCCCACCGGAGTACACCCCCCACCACCACCGTCAGAGAAACTTATTTTATATCCTGCAGAGCTAAACTTGCTTTTTAGTGATTTTACGGATCTGTAATCGCTTGATAAAAATCTAATATCCCCATCTCGTTCCCATGGCAACACAGTATCGAACTTTAATGCCCCTAGAATTGTTCCACCTACTGATTCGCAAGTCATGTTATTCTCGTCACAAAATCGAGACAAAAACTTAAGTCCATCGGCCAAATCCTGTAAACAACAAGGAGCTAATGCCAGGCCTTTCGTTGTTGGACATCCAGTTGATATCTCCTTACACGTGTACTTAAGGTCGTGCCCGCCAACAGCGACGAGTCTGCTGAACTTCCATTTTCTGGCGAATGCCTGCCAATCAACCTTTTTACTAGAAGAGTCAATCTGTCTTTTAAAAAATATCGAATCGGGACAGACCACTGATTCACCGCCAGCTTCCCGTAATCGAAAGAAGAGATCCTCAAATAAACCTTCGGATTTCTCTGTCGTGAAAGACGTTTCATCGAATTTCAGCTTTGCCATATTCTCCGTACGTGTCACAAAAGGTCCCGTGATGTAATCGCAAAACACACATTCGTGCATAGATTCAAAATAACCAGCTTGATATTTGAGGGTATAGTTCATAAGGTCTGTCTGGTGACATCCCATGGACCAGTGCCCATCACTGAGTGTCCTGGAGGATCCCGCCACGATAGACACTCCCAACTCAGCAATCTCTCGGATCAACCGTTCAAGTTTGACATCACCAGTGAACCATTCCAAGGCGCGACCAATGAGTATATACGGAGTCTTCGTTTTCTGTATCAATGCATTCCATGTGATCCCGGCATTATTAGCACTAACCTTGGGTATCTGAACTACTTCTATTCCGGTTTTTAGTTCTGGGATTTGAGATGCGGGATTATCCTCAGAAATGGCGACCACCACTCTCAAAGCTTTGTTGTACGTCCGTATACCACTGATAACCCTCTTCATAGTATCGATGCCATCCCAGGCGGCGCCAGCAAAGTTGATGGCAACTGTCACCAGTGACTCTAGAGGCTTTCCGTACGAACATGGCTCGAGCACGTAGTTGAATTTCAGAGAAGGGTCAACAGTACTGCTCTGCCGTTTTTCTGGGCAGAGATCCTCCGATCGCCGATCCGGTCGACTATTAAATGGCGGCGGTAGTTTTGATAATCCGAGAGACCGAAGCTGATTTTCAACTTTATGCAAAGCATTACGAGTATGCTTTCGAGCCTTTTCTCCTTGACTGAACCTCCATACGGCTAGTAACTCGGCACGTACCTCGAGAAGATCCTTAATAATTGCTTGAATAGTAGATTTGTGTTTTGCTTGACAATCGTCGCTGCACTTCTGAGGTGCGTATTGATCAAGATCAGCCAGTGTTAAACACGCGTTATGATGTTGATACTGGGGGATATGACGAAGCGGCGTTACTTCTATAGGACCGGAAAACGGCCGGGAATTCGTAACATAGAGAGCGCCTAACAACAGTACCATTAGAAATAACACACCTAGGAATGTTGTCTGTTTATTCATCATTCTACTCCATTAATGAGATGGGATGTAATTAACCAATCTGCCACAAAATTGGTTCGATTTTCTGGGATTTGCGAGTCTCCGACCAGATCAATACGGAATGGGCAACCACCTGTGACAAGGTTGACACTGGATCGAAATGCCTAAAAGAGACAGATTAACTTGAAGTTCCGTCTCCACTTTGTTTGCCTCGATTGATAGGGTTAGAATCGTCTGGTCACGTTGAGGATCGGTATTCCCGAACTCTGGTGATCTGAAAGCAAATAATGGAGACAACCCACTTTTTAATCCCAATATTGACAGAAGTAAATTGCCGTCAGATCGAACATTCAGTCTAAAGCCCATGAACAATTTCCGCGTCCATAATCTGAATACCTCATTCATACGACTCTATTAGCATGTTAATCCAATCCGACATAAAAAATTACATAAACACAAGCTGGGTTCTTGTAAAAGAAGCGACCGGTCAGCATTTCCAATCAGTATACTTCATACCAGAATTGTTCATTCGGATTACTCGTAACTCAGTCACATGATATTCTGTAATTCCCAATGTGATGCAAGAATGTACAACACCAGAAATATTATATGTTCTGCAATAGCAAGTTTTGTGGATACGATATCGAGCGCAGTTGTCACACGTCCGCTCGCGGCGACGCCCGATTGTCAGGAACACAGTTCACGCTTCAACATTTGACAGCTGAGTTAATTTCGGAAACTTGAATTTGCAGGTTCACAAACATTTTTATGGCAATAGAAGACCTTCGGTTCTAGAGTATGAATGTTTTTTTTTAAATTTCAGTATTTTTTTCATCAGGTAAAGAGATACATGATACATGAAAAATGGAGGTCACCATACTCGTTAATAAAATATGGCAGCCAAACGAATGCATACCACAAAAAGCATAAAACTGAATACATCAGGAGATTTGAACTTTTCTTGCTTGATGCTGAATTAATTAAACTTTCCGAGAGGTTTTCCCGTTTTGCTATATAATGACAAACACATATAGTTCCCGTTGAATATGTAATAAACCAGGGGGACACCATGCTTTCTTAGAAAATATTAGCGGTATAACAAAAAAAAAACATTATTAGCCATTTACAAGTTTCGATTTTATTAAATTTGACTGAGGGTGAATTCTGCGGGAATTCAGATGCATAATTTTCCACCCCAGGAGCAGTTTGCACCCTCCAACCGTTAAATCTAAAATGTCAACTTTTTGGTCAGTCCTATCCCACTATAAAACCACCAGTAAAACGTATAAATGGTTCTGTTGTGTCTTTAGCTGAGTTTTATCCCATTTCGAGATGTCTGTGTAGATGTTTTGGGAAATTCACCTCGTTTTGACAAATATGACAAATCACCATTTTGTAACCCCACAAGAGCAGGGAAATCAACGCCATCTATTCCCTTAAAACCAGCAACATTTTGCAAAAATAAATGGTACCGTACTCAAACAACTGTTACACGACCAAAAATGAAGACAAGCACAGATCGAGCAGCAAACATCGAGTTCTACAAGAAGCCCACAGTGATGACTAATATCTGCACGTTTTATTGCAGTTGACCTTGACCATCCTCTCCCAGGGTGCTTTGCGCTACGCTGCATTTACCCCTGTAGGGGTCTCGCCATCTTTTGCAGGATTCCTGCAGAAACCAAGAACTGTTCTGTCTAACTGTTTTACTGATCGCAAAACGTGTATTTATCTTGAAATACACTTTACGGATATTCAGTGTGTTACAAACGGCAGTGTCACACAGTTTGAAGGCAGCTTTTTGACAAATTACCTCAGAACTATATGTTGCGGAAATATATATCGGTGAATCGCGACGGATATTAATTCGCCCAGTCCGACGGTCGTCATGTTCGTTTACTGTGGCAACAGATGGGTTAACTCCGGCAAAGTCCGTGAGACCCTTACAGCGAAAAATGGAGTGGCGCGAAGCAGAACGTAATGACTGCCTGGCAGAGCTTGTCTGAACACATGTCTTTTTTATCTATGACCCGATCACTCCCATGAAGCCTCCGCGAATATGTAGTTCCAACGTTCTGCGATCATCGGCGAGCCTGTTGTCTTTATTCAGAGTATGATATCGTATATTAAATGTATAGCTATTACACTCAAAAAGACGTATTTCGAAACCAAAACTAGAACAAAAAGAACGAACTTGTTTCAGGTTCATGACGTCATTGTAAAAACGGTTGGGCCTGAGCCAGAATCGGTCCGCCTCCAATCATTACAGAGCGATTAATTGTTGGGATAGAAGACGCCAGCTTGTACCTACGTATCAGCTCAATGAACAGGTTGCGAATTCTACTGCCCCGCATATTATACATGTCGATAAGATATCTTTGTTATAGCCGGAAAAAGAAAAAAACCCCACAAGTATAGTTTTCATCAAATGAAAGATCATTGCGAACAGTGTTGGAAAATATTTATTGTAATTTTTTACCATTTTATTACACAGAGTAAACTGAAAATAAAGCATGGTATTCTATGGTGGTCTGTTACAATCATATTTAGGTCCAGTGACGTCACACTCCCTTAATACATATATTTCAAATGTGTTTGCACTTTCCAATGCTTGATTCAAGCTTAAAGTGTGTATACTTTGAGTTTCAACACAGACTCAATGTTCCAGTGTGCATGTTTCAACAAATGGGGAAATTAATTACACACCTTAACCCTATCTGGCCTGGGCTTTTGGGGACCTGTCCAGGCCTGGGGGGGGGGGGAGCGAAATGGCTCCCCCCTAATTATTTTTCTTACCCCTTGAGCTAGTGGGCTGAAACTTATCACACTATACCCTTGAGTGAAGCTCTACCAGAAAATGTAAAAAAATCCAAGATGGCGTCTTGGATGACGTCACAGTAACGCCATTTTCAAAAATGGCATTTTTTGGTCGATTTTCGGTCAGATTTCCCGAAATTTTTATTTTTGCAATTTCTTCGCAAAAACTGCATGATAAATTAGTAAATATTAATGTAATGTGAAATAAAATAGTTTTTGCCCACTTTTCATTGCGGAAAAGCAGACATTTTGAAGAAATATGACAAAAGCATCACTTTTCTGGGACCCCACGTGGCCGCCATCTTGGATTTACCCATGATCCTCTGCTCGGGGGGTTATGCAAATAGGCTCAGGCAGTAGTCCACAGTTTCGGATTATTGGTCCCCCCTCAAAAATATTTATACATCAGAGCGCCCGGGTCTGACCACATGATAATTATCCTTCTCTTTTTGATAACCAGTATTTATAGTACCAAGCTTCTAGGTACTACCATTCCTTCAAAATGGCATATGCGGATGGGTGGCTCGATTGAGCTATATGGCGGATCGGGTCGCGAAGTCAACCTTCGTCAGCCTCAGTTTCGTACGTTTTTCAGGAGTTTAAAAATAGGGTTATGTTGCATATGGGGTATGTGACAAAAATCGGCGTGGTCGACCCCATATTTTGAATAGCTTTTTTATCTTGCCTCCAGACGGGGAACACTGAGGAGAAATCTTGTGGCAATCGATTGTCAAGATTTCTCCAGGAAGTGAACGAAATATGGCGTATTTTGGTTCATTTTAATAGATTTTCCAGAAAATTTGGAGTACGTTCAGAGGGAAGAAAATTTATCTCGGGTTAAATTCGCATAACTGGCTTATATGTTAAATTAATGGTATGAGCATTCCCATGAAGAAAATATGTACTTTTATATGGGTTTTCTGCATGGTTTGGCAACTCGGAAAGACGGAAGGGCTATACCGAGGGTCTATTTCCAGCAACGAGGGGTCTACTGTGGACTGCACCCTATATGCAATACCCTATATACAGCAAATATATACTATAACGTATGATAGACTCTGCTGACTTGTACTCAGCCATTTGCCTCGTCTTTTTGACTCAAATTGTTCACTTTTATATCATTTTAATGTGCGCATTCAAATCTTTCGAATCTCGGACAGAATATTTAGAAATTTTCAGATGTAACATAGAACAACTACGCCGATAAAATATGTTGCCCCGCAGGACTACACGGATTTACCTCCCCTTGGACAGGGCGACTATGGCATCTAGTATGCATTATCTTGGACACTAACACCAAATTAATTACTCAGCAGCATATTTCCCAAAGTAAAACACGTCGACAATGTTAAATATGGTGAATAGGTAACAATTATTTACATCTTAGCAATTATTTTTGAAGATTCTGAGAGAATTTTCGATATTTACCAGACGAAAGAAAGTAAAAATTTAACATCAGTTTGACCATAATTCCAGTTAATTTTACATATTCATTGCCTATCTGATGTGGTTTAGAAGCTAGAAAGTGAGATTATAATTCAGACAATTGCTGCGAAGCCATTGCCATGGTTATTACTATAACATTTGAGGTATTATCTCAAAATGTCGATTTCAGATGGAAAAACCCACCAAAACAAAGATGGGGTAGGGGGAAAGGGAAGGGCCGGATATCCAACCAAAATGCCCTTATCTGGCAAGTGTAATATACTAGTGTACTCGTATACTCTCGCAGACTATTATGCGCCAGCAACACTTTTTCCATAAAATACACCTTAACCATATAGGCAGTAGTCCACAGTTTCGGATTATTGGTCACCCTCAAAAATATTTATACATCAGAGCGCCCGGGTCTGACCACATGCTAATTATCCTTCTCTTTTTGATAACCAGTATTTATAGTACCAAGCTTCTAGGTACTACCATTCCTTCAAAATGACATATGCGGATGGGTGGCTCGATTGAGCTATATGGCGGATCGGGTCGCGAAGTCAACCTTCGTCAGTCTCAGTTTCGTACGTTTTTCAGGTGTTTAAAAATAGGGTTATGTTGCATATGGGGTATGTGACAAAAATCGGCGTGGTCGACCCCATATTTTGAATAGCTTTTTTATCTTGCCTCCAGGCGGGGAACACTGAGGAGAAATCTTGTGGCAATCGATTGTCAAGATTTCTCCAGGAAGTGAACGAAATATGGCGTATTTTGGTTCATTTTAATAGATTTTCAAGAAGTACGTTCAGAGGGAAGAAAATTTATCTCGGGTTAAATTCGCATAACTGGCTTATATGTTAAATTAATGGTATGAGCATTCCCATGAAGAAAATATGTACTTTTATATGGGTTTTCTGCATGGTTTGGCAACTCGGAAAGACGGAAGGGCTATACCGAGGGCCTATTTCCAGCAACGAGGGGTCTACTGTGGACTGCACCCTCAAAATGACCCCAATACGATAAACTATAAAGTCACGGAGTGTCAGCTCTTCATTTTTTGTCGTTCCGGAGATAGCTCAGAAAGTTTGGTAGGGGGGAGCCATAATGGCCCCCCAGGCTTTTTGCTTTTTGGTTTTACTTACCTCTTGAACTAGGGGGCTGAAACTTACCACACTGTACCCTTGGGTCAAGCTCTACCAGAAAATGTAAAAAAAATCCAAGATGGCCGCTTTCATGACGTCATTTTCAAAAATGGCATTTTTTGGTCGATTTTTCAATTTCTCCGCAAGAACTGCATGATAAATTAGTAAATATTAATGTGATCTGAAATAAAATAATTTTTGCCCGCTTTTAATCGCGGAAAAACAGAAATTTTGAAGAAATATGACAAAATCATCACTTTTCTGGGACCCCACGTGGCCGCCATCTTGAATTTTCTCATGATCCTGTGCTTGGGGGGTTATACAAGTAGGCTCAAAATGACCTCAATACGATAAACTATAAAGTCACGGAGTTGCAGCTCTCCATTTTCTGTCGTTCCTGAGATAGCGCAGAAAGTTTGGAAGGGGGTGGGAGGGGGAGGGGGGTTCGCCCCCCAGGTCAGGTAGGGTTAAGCTTGAATCAAACATTGGATAATGCATACACAGTTTGAAATATATGTATTAAGGCCGTGTGACGTCACTGGACCTAAATATGATTGCAACAGTCCACCATAGAATACCATGCTTTATTTAGTTTATTCTGTGATCGTAAAAAATGACAATAAATATTTTCCCACAGTATTTGCAATGCCCTTTCATTTGATTGAAACTTTGCTTGAGGGTTTACGATCACTTTGAGAAAAAATCGGTATAATAATACAGTTATTGAACGCTGTAGGATGTGACATCAGGATTTACGCGCTCTTGACAGGCAATATTCAATTCATGTTACGCACTCGATGAATATCGCCTGTCTCGATTTGACAAAACCTGATGTCACACCCTACAGAGTGCAATATCTGTATAATATCAAATACTACGTTTTTAAAATACCGCCCTTCTAACAGTCCTTTAATTTACTGTTGTGAAATATAATGGTATAATTTTGTAAGTGTCGTACACATTGTGTCCGGTTTCTTATCGTTTTGTGTCCGAAACGAAAAGGAGTCAATTTCCCTGCGATAATAATAGTACGTAGGTTGAACGATTTCTAGATGGAATATTTTAGATTTGTGCTTTAATTTTAAATAACAAATAACTTATTAGCATTTGATTTGGCCAGACTGCAGAGTTCCGGATACATCACGGTTTTAAATCATACTAGCTAAAGAGTTAAAGATAATCATCCGGCCGGCATGGTAAAGATTAGTTGAGAGTTGAAATCTGGCTATTCTTGTGTTGTCAGAATGCGCCCCCTTTCATAAACAAATGTGGTCAGTATAAGGAAGCGTGTCATTGGACAATATTGAACTTGTTAACTACTGTGTCTGAGAACATATTTTGGACTTCCGCATTTCACAGTTTAAGTGTTTATTTCCATCTCATATCAGAAGTGTTGTATGATATCAAAGCTTGCAGCAAATTCTATGCATTTAGTCATTTAACATCTGCAATGAGAATAACAGTTATGCCTTCAAACGGTAGCTGTCTTATGAAAAGATTTGCTTTATTGCATATGTACTCCGTTGGAAATGATTAAACCTCGTGTGTTTTATCTTTATTCTACCATCGTCGTTTGGTTCCTGATTCCTGATAAATCATAGAGCAAATCCTAGGTGGTTCCTGGTCCGTCTGAATTAAGGTTATGCATAATTCATCTCCTTCAGGAATAAGACGCCTCTAATCCCTAATTACTAATACAGGATTTGCATTGGCGAGCTTCAAGCCAGGATTAGGTAATCAACGAAGAAAACATGGCTGATTCGAAGAACTTTGTGAGTATTACCACGAAAAGGTAACAGTAATATTGAATATTTGAAATGGACTTGAATATCGACCAGCAGCGTATACAACTCACCACCTTCGGAAAATACCACAGCAAATTACCACCAGAGTTTTGACCTGAGCAAGTCAAACAGATGAGGTGCAGATTCGCAACGACGAGTTGGCGACTGCTGACGAGGTCCTGCGTCTTTACGAGAGACTAAATAAGTTGTCCACTGAGATTTCTTAGCTAAGCTGCATGAGCAATGACAGGCTCCACGTATTAGAGAAACGGTCTTATTGTGTTGGTGAGTTATTGATGACTATGATATGGAAACATGAAACAGATGTTCACTAACTTATAGATAAAACTAGGCCCATGGGCATATATAGAAAGGCGGTTCAGAAGATAAACGATATTGTTTGATTGAGGGTTGGGACAGATACCATCCATCGCAAGTGAACTAGATCTAGATTTCATTGCACTGTACTTTTAACTGATTGTTATACCCGAGTATCATTTTCAGAGACTATCGATTGACTGGCTGCAATAGTGGAGATAGTAAAACTCAAAAGAATAGCTGCTTCCTGAGTAGCAGATTTCTTTCCCAGAGTTTCAATTCAAAATAGTATCTATTTGTTTGAAAAAGCTCCCAATAAACACACAAAAAACTGGCCATAATACCAAGCTGATCCGTATGCAGGTGTGCTATTATTATACATGTACCCGGTATTGGCACTGAATGAAAGTATTAGAACACATGAGTACATAAAACAACAAGTGGCAAGACATCCATCTCAGAATATTTCAGTTCTCAGACATGTCAGATAGTATTATTTCAAAGTTTAAGTTCAATTGATTCATTAATTTCACTACATACATGTACATATATTCCTAACACCAGTCCATGTGATGACCTAGTTTCCAGAAACTAGACCCAGCATAGATACATGTACAGCCCCTGCAGCTATGGTAGGGCAGCTCTTTACACATGTACATGTTGCCTCCTGCACTGTATTTCTCTGAGCTAAGGTCAATCTTTTGAAGAGTGACCATAGAAGGCTTCCATACTTTAGTGCGTATTAATCTGATATCTTGAAGGAAAACAATTAACAGAGTATTATTTAATACAGGTAAGGGATCAAGTACATGCTAAGTGACTATATATAGGCCTACAAAGCCTGTCAATCAGTGAAGGATAACTATTCTGGTCTTAGAAAGAATAAACAATGTGGAACTATTTTTATACGTGTACTGCGGACAACCCTAAAATCTGAAATTTTCTAGATCCCATAATAAAGGTGAGACAACTCAGCTTTCTAAAAAGATCACGACACATGGCCAGTGACTATACAAAGGGGACCCCCGTCAAATCATCTATGCCAAGTCCCCGTGCTGATGATAAGAACATTCCAAGTGCGTCTTCACCTGATCTTCAGATTTGTGGCAGCAGTAACAACGACTGATTGAGTGTATTGAGTGTGTGTCCATAGGAGGCGAGGTAATGTAACAAAATGTATTTTGTCATAGGAGGCGAGGTAATGTACAAGAATTTATTTCGTCATTCAAGCGGCTTTGACTTACCACGGATCCTGAACGATCCAGAGATAAACAACCCTGTACCGATATATTTAAAGTTCACAGAACCACCTTGTCTTTCATATAAGTATACTAAATCAATAGCCACCAAAATATTCAATTACTCTAATGGTGTCAAGGTGTTTGAGTGGAACTTATACACATCTGCGGGCAATAGTTGTGGATCGTGAATCGTCGAACCATCTATACACCATGCAAACATATTATGGCTGGTAACCTTGAAATAGTGAGTGATAATGACTTAATTACAAGCGCCTGGTCCGTCATTCATAATTCAGCCGTCGTCCATTAGAGAATATCGACGTCCATAATCCAAAGACCTATTCCATATTCCATATAACAGTATTAGCACCAAACTCAAAAAGACGATCATAGTAGAGATAAACATAGGCTTGTTTCCTGCAACAATTTTCAATGATGTTGGCAAGACATCATGATGTTCCAAAAATATCAAATCTGTATCGCTGATCAGTATTCTTAATCCATAATATTCGTTGTGAAATCGTCATCTAAAGAATGATGTATCTCAGTCACGCTTTGATTGTGACTGTTCATATGAGTATCATGAGGATCTTGAAGTACATGGTTTCATACGGTCCCTAGCCCCGGGTTAAGCGGAATTAGACACAAGTTACGAAACGGAACGCCATAGATCTTGCACGCTACGCTCGTATTTTGCTATCAGCATGCCATATGTATCGCAAAAATTTAGAAACTTTGAGTGGAGGCGCTTGGTGGTGTAGCCCTGTTTTATAAGTTTCTGCAACAATGTTTTGTGACGTTGATTAAAATCGTCACATTTAACACAGGATCTAGCAAATGCTACTAGGCGTGATATGTATACGCCATATGCAGGTCCCACTGGAATATTACTGCCCGGAAAGGGATAGTTTACGATGTCGAAATTGTAATCATCTGTTTTGTCATACAGTCGACGAGAGAGAAGGCCCGCTTCATTTTTATAGAGATATAGGTCTAAATACGATGTGCCTGTAGGGTTATCTGTAGTTTCCTTTAAACCCAGTAAAGGTGGATATATATCCTTCACTGCGTCATTTATATAGCGATTATCCACAGCGAGAAGATCATATATATAGCGTTTGGTGAATGAGAAGGAACGGGCTTTAAACGGATTGGTTTTTGAAAGCGCCTGCATATAGTCATATTCATAAGAGAACAGATATAGGTCGGTCAATAGGGGTGCACAATTAGTACCCATTGGAATGCCTATATGCTGTTGATATATTGTGTTGCCAAATTTCACATAGATATTTTTAATGAGAAATTCAAGCAACTCTATAAACAAAGAAACACCCCATGAATGATATCTCTTGTATGTAGTAGAGCTAAAGAATGCTTTATGGCTTCCGACATTAATATATCTTCTATCAGTTTTCTTGAACACAGATACCATTAATGAACTTAGACGGTCAATAAGGCCATGATGAGGGATTGTAGTATAGAGAGTCGAGAAATCCCACGCGAATACATGTCTATACGGTATGTGACCTTTAGCATCAAGTTCTTCCGTAAGACATTTTGAGTTTTTCAATATCCACATACATTCAACGCCAGAGTTTTTAGAAATAGTGGCGCAATACCTTTCCCAAAATGCTTTTACCTCCTGAAGGGCCCTCGTCAACAGGGTTGAAAGAAGCTTGGTGGTGCAGCTTCTAGAACCAGCTATGCATCTAGCTTTGTATGGTGATTGATGCATTTTTGGAGTCCAGTATACTTTTGGTATATCGTTATGTTTGGTTGTTAGACAAATACCTCTTTCCTTGAGAAACGTTTTGAGAGTTAGTAGACGTATTTGATGACGATATGTTTATACTCAATTCTTCAACCAGCACCTGGTAATAGTAATATTTACATATGAATATTACATTATTTGGAGCTTTGTCTGCTGGGACTATGACGAATTTACTCTGGAGCTTTGCTAGAACTTCTTGCGAATTGGGGCTTCTCAGTACTTGTTTTGCTTGGGGAAGGGTACTTCTGTCAATATGGCGGATTGTCTCAACGACCTTGCTCTTGGTGAGGTCCAGCCAATCAGCGATTACTGTAGATTCAACTTTTTCTCGCTTAGACCAGTCAATAACTTACTCTTCCAAAGCAGACAGGACTATCTTCTGGTCAGCCTTCACATTTATATTTCTCGGCTCTCTATATTTAGGTCCCTTCATCAGGAATAATCTTCGGTCCTTATCACTCACAACATCAAGGTTACCAGTCACAACATGTTTGCATGGTGTATAGATAAAGTTCGACGATTCACAATCACAACTACATCCTCCTGACGTGTATAAGTTCCAGTCAAACTCCTTGACAGGATTAGAGTAATTGAATATTTTGGTGGCTATAGATTTAGTATACTTATATGAAATGCAAGGAGGTTCTGTGAACTTAAAATAGTTTGGTGCAGTATTGCGTACCGCTGGATCATTCAGGATTTGAGGTAAATTAATAATGTCCTGTCCGTTATCTTAGTAGTTGAGTTTCAAGAAAAGCCGATCTTGGGATGTTTCGATTATGTTCACTGGACTATACAACCGAAAATACGCTATATCTTGACATATCTTGACATATCTTGACATACTAATACACTCCTGATGAAGGTACCTAAACATAGGTAGAGTGCAAGCGTCTAGTCCGTCATGCAGTATTCAGCCGTCGTCCAATGAAGAATTTCCGCCTCCATAATCCAAAGACCTAATTCATATAATAATATTAGCAGAAATTTAAAGAACAAATCATAGTATATATAAAACTAGTCTAATTCCCGCAAGACAGAAGCGGTCAACAGTTTTCAATGATGCCAGCAAGACATCATGATGTTCCAAAAATATCGCTTATCATTATCTCTAATCCATATGATATACGTTGTAAAGTCGTTATTTAGAGTATGATGTATCTCAGTCACGCTATGATTGTGACTTAATATGAACACTACGAGGATCTTAAGCGGAATTAGACAAGTTACGAAATGCACCGCCATAGATCTTGCGTTCCACGCTCGTATTTTGCCATCAGCATGCTATATGTGTCGCCAAATTTGAGAAACTTCGAGTGGAGGCACTTGATGATATAGCCCCGTTTTACAAGTTTCTGCAATAATGTTGTGTGACGTTGATTAAAATCGTCATCGGATCTAGCAAGAATAATAAACCTGAAGGCCGGCCAGAAGGTAGTCCTGACTGCACCGTAAGAGTGCGTTATTGAGTCGTCAAAGCGGGGAAAGTTGAACCTACCTGCTGATTGTCTGGACCTCACCAAGAGCAAGGTCGTTGAAAGAATCCACTATACTGACTGAAGAACCCTTTCCCAAGCAAAAACATGTACTGAGAAGCCCATATTCCCAGGAAATTCCAGCAAATCTCCAAAGTAAATTCGTCATTGTCCCACCAAACAAAGCTCCAAATAATATAATATTCATTTGTAAATATTACTATTACCAGGTGCTGGTTAAGAATTTGAGTATAGGCACACCATCATTGAATACGTCTACTGTCGTGAGAGCAATGTCGCAACACTGAGCCGGAGCGTTCTATCATCATAGAACTACTGCAACTCAGACAACCATTATGGACTTAAAAAGAAAACAACACAATAATATCTATGCTCGTTATTTTGGATTACACTTTCTTAGTATAGCACAGATTCTAGTGTCCTCTGCGGATTCGAACCAGTGATCAAATGAGTAAGGCACCCAACCACCAGCGCTATATGTCGGCGATTTAAACCTCTCCGCCAACGGGCCTCCCACAAAAATAGGTCTGTTACCTCCAATGTTTGTGGGCGGCCTGTTGGTCGAGTGGTTTAGATCGCCGACATAAAGTGCTGGTGGTTGGGTGCTTCACTTTGGATTGGAATGCATGTTCTTCTTCTCCACCTTCTCTACCCGACTTTTCTTATTCCGTTCCTTTCCGTTTCTTCCATTCTCTCAAATGTGACCAAGATGAGGTTAACAGGCCAAAGGTCTGATACGAGTGGACATATAAGGGGAGGACGAAGCAACCGAAAACTAATAGGAGCTCAAAAAATCAATATCACAAAAGTGACCTTCAAAATCCAGAAAATCACCGTAATGCAAAATCATTGTTTTACGTTGATATATCAGAGACGATATCCCAGGTACTGAAATTGTTACAGGTCAAACATGTCAAAGGACAACGTCTCATTCTCTCCCCCTCCCCTACAAAAATCCCCAGAAATTGTTGAAAGTATTATCTGTGCTATACACTCCAGTCACAGGATGTGGATTGGGATCAAACCTCAGGAACAGCTCACGCTTATGGCAAGCATATGGAGGTCAAAGGTCAAGTAACAATGGCTTTGGCTTGATGTGTCATATTTTTATTTGAAGAGAAAATTATCTCAAAAATAATGAAACAGGCAGGGGGGAGGAAAATTTTCATCAACAATATGCAACTGACTATTGCAGTTTCATCGAGTCTGATATCTCAGTAAGCAAACTTCAGTAAAAATATGATTTTAAAGGTTTTTAAAGTCTGCGTTATTACACACAAATTAGTTTCTCATTTAAATCTAAAATATCCTTTTATAAATGTATTTTATTTCAACAAGGTATTCTGTTCTTATTTCTCCCGTACGTCTAATGAAAATAATCTATTGGAGATTATACAATCACTTACTATTAAATCCTATTGTACATGTATAATATTTGAATTTGGGTCGTTAGTGTGTTACAGTGATCAGAATATACAAACCAATATCAATCAGAGAAAGATTTTAAGGTTTCCTTCGACAAAAAGGAAAATCAATATTTAAATTGTGCTAATTTCAATATCGTTATATATACACCAGTGTTGATAATTTCGTGTCAGTAGTGCCTTATACTCATCAGAGTATATATATTTTGTATAGAAACCAATATCCCGAATTTCCCTTGCAAGTTGAAAAATATGGCGGATGAGTCGTTAAACACCATTACTAGGAAATTATCAATATTGAATTTGTACAATTATTAAATCCCATACATGTATAATACTGGTATTGAAGTAGGTACCGTAGAGCGTTACAGTCATCAGAATGTTGATACCAGTATCACAATTGTCATTACAAGTTGTATGATATTGTTAATGGGTTGTTATATACCAGTAATCTTCCAAATTTTCAATATACTTCTAAATAACGTCAGTATTACTAAATCATATACATGTATAATATTGGTATTGAGATTGGTAGTGGGTTATAGTCCTGAAAATATTAAAACCAATATCAACAGGAGAGCGCTCCATTAACATGGTAATAGTTCCGGAGGAAGATTAGATATTTATTTCCAGATTTCCTTAGAAAGAATGGAAGCTGTTGCTATAGATATAATGTAACAGTCTTTCTGGGTCATCCAAAAATGTCAAAATGCGGCTTTTTTTTTTAATTTTTTTTTTTATTTATTTATTTTTTTTATTCATCTTTTTCCAATTCTGTTACAACATGTACCATTATACATATATTATATTTAACAGTAAATACATAAAAAAAATAATTTACATACATAATCTAAGTACTCGCTTGAAAAAAATTCACTTGCTGTTGTATAAGCACAATTTTGACCATAAGCGCCACATGTGTCAAGTAACCTAGCCAACCAGTTGTAACCCAAGCTGTGTGCGTTAAGCTCTGAAGTAGTTTTCCAGAATATGCCATTTATTAAAGAATTTTTCCGTCGTAAATGTAGTATTTGCGATAAACTTTTCGATTTTATATTGATCTTGAAACTTATGAACTAAGATATTAATATGAAGTGTTGAGTTTTTGAATTTATTAGTATAGATATATCTTTTCGCATGCCTGTCAACTACCCTGGAACATTTCCTAGCTTAGACATTAAACAGCCCGCTAAACATGCCATCAAATGTGATAAGGCTGTGTTGGATGTGAAATAGGATACACGTTAAAGGCTACAAGTATACATTTATCATAACAATATACTGAAGTGTTAATTATAAATCTAATTTTAATCAGAATTATTTCAGATCAGAGCTTGCTGGTAACAATGCCCTAATGCACGTTTATGCCAAAAATCAAGGTTCTAATGTCAACGGTTCTCCTTATTTTGCCGACGAAAGGATTTGGATGGACTGACTGACTGCCTGACTGACTGACTTATTACCGGACAATTTGCGATCTGTAGCCTACTTCGTAGGAATAAAGATTCTATTTTATATATGCTATTCTTCTATATGTCATCGACTGCAATAATGGAAAAATATACACGGGAAACGTACTAAGTTGTTCTACAAAACCGTGTTCGTGTACAAAAAATAGAGACAGCCGACATCCAAAGGCGGCAAACACATAGGCAAGTGTGATCATAAATAGAACTGAAAAAGATAATCTTTCCATTTTATAACAAGAACCCAAGGGGCTTCAATATACGCTCGTATATCTGGAATTACATTGGTCCAAATTTCAAGGTTGTTTAGGTCAACGATTTTGTGCTTCCGAGAATGTGACATATATCACATCTTATATTGAATGATGAACTAAAATGGGCTTAACTCTTGTTAACTGGTTAACCTTGAAACGAGAGCCGAGAGCTCACATATCCCACACTGAAATCGACAATAGTCAAACACAAGAAAATAGTAGTTTTCCTGCAAATAGATTTCTTTCAGGCGAGAGAATTGTTCATGAAGGAAGAAGAAAGTGATGAAGTAAACCTTTGTTCTTGAGTTAATAAACAGGTATGAAGTTCATAAAGGACCCCTCTCCCCGTTAAATTAGGAAATGTATGGTTTTTATTTCACAACAGTTTTACTACATGGCAGTGTGACTATGCGTCACAGGACCTACGAAGTAAGGTAGGCATTAGGACAGGCACTGAGCTCTTGGCAATCCCCCCCCCCCCCCCCCCAGCCCCAATTTGAAATCCTGCCTATATTAAGATGGGCACATGCAGCCCAAGTCAGAATCACCAGAGATTTTCATCAAAAATCACCAGAAATTTTCGATTAAAACAGTATTGAATATTTTGTTGAAGATTAAAAGTGATGGGATTGAATGAATAGTTTACCAGTTACTGTGCTGATGTGAATCTGTGACACACCAACACACTCTGTGGCAGTGATTCTGTGACACACCAACACACTCCGTGGCAGTGATTCTGTATCCCTTAATCAAGGAATCAAAATTTGAAATGACAAGAAAAATTTAGACATAATTACACATGTAATGTTTTTGTTTAAATTATATCCCAGTGTGATATATAGTCAATATTCAAGAAGTACAATCAAAGTTACTTTATCTAGTTAAATTCTACCCAAAGAAAATAAATTAAGACCCTTTAAACATGCCGTCAATGCCAGATGTTGAGATTTATACAGCTGTAGATCAGGGCTCTGGGTGCATACATCATGTTTCCATACCCTTAATGCACACAACAGCGGCAAAACAAAGCCTCCTTGAACAACCTATTTTTAGCCTATCTCAAACCTAACCTGCTTGAGCTATACATGTATAACACACTTTCATTTGAGAGTCCAGACATTCCACCATTCATGTGAACAAATTGTACTAAACATGGAATAATTAAATTCACACTACCCATTTCTACAGTATCAGTACTATGTTACTATCTGTAGCAGTTGAAACCCAGTAAAACTTAAACAATTAAAACCAGTAAAGAAATTTGTCTGTTGAATAACAGAAAATATGGTATGGAGATTTGAATGAGTAAACTACTAAACAACTTACATGATACCAACAACATGTCCCAACACAAGCTGATAAATTCCTTGGGTGGCTTGCCGGACAGCTTTGTTTCACCCTCAGTAAATTTTATCATTGTTGCTCACAGGCTAATCTGAAGGATGATACCAGATCTTTCTATGTTCTGCTGGGTTATTGCTTCAGGCTGACTTAATTGGTTGATGTAGGATATTTCATCATCAGTGGCAATTTGACCTAAATTTGAAGCCTGCATGATTTGGTCTGTGATGAAATGTTTGGATGTGAAATAGGATACACGTTAAAGGCCACAGTTTACATATATCTATAACAATATACTGAATTGTGTGTATTAGGAATGGCAAGTTGCCTGGTAATAGCAGTGTAGATAAATGCACTAACAAATGATGGAAAATTAGCATTTCCTATTTCATAAAAACAATTACGGATGGCATATCCCACCACTGTGTATACAGTGAAACATACAGCCAAGGCTTCCCGATGGGCTCGCTGAGCCATCAATAAATAATAAAAAAACAATTATCAATCAAATTTTAATCAGAATTCGGTCAACTCAGAACTTGCTCGTAACAATGCCCTAATGCACGTTCATGCCAAAAATCAAGGTTCTAATGTCAACGGTTCTCCTTATTTTGCCGACGAAAGGATTCGGATGGACTGACTGACTGACTGACTGACTGACTCATTACCGGACAATTTGCGATCTGTAGCCTACTTCGTAGGAAAATGTAGCTGTTTCAAATATTGGAGACAACTCCACAGGACAAATGCCATATACATGTAGGGGAGAGAAATCTGAATATTCCAACCTAACACATTTTAGTTAGCTAAACTTGATTCAGTTTTGGGGGACTGTGACCTTTGCCTTTGGCAAATTGATCTCAAAATGTATGACTTCTCTTTGCCATGCAAGTAAGGTATACTCAAATTTTGGTACCAATCCATACCTTGAAACGAGAGATATCGCATGGACTACAAATGTTAATGGATGAATGGGCAGAACGCAATATCGCATTGCACGATCTGGTCTTCGACAGGCATATGAAAATGTGACTTTCAATGATTTTTTGATTTTGGCGTCCCCTTGACCTACTGACACAAAAAAGTAATTTTTAAAGATTTCTTGATTCTGGGTCATAGTGACCTTGACTACTGACCGTGACCTAAATTTTGGTACATGACAAACCGTCTCCCCGCAATTTTTCAATGGACAAAAAAATCCTGATTTTTAATAATTTCACGATTTTGGGGTCACAGTGACCTTGACCTCTGACTTTGACCTACATTTTAGTATGTGACACATCGTGTCCCCCTAATGTATCTACTGACACAAAAAATGTTATTTTTGATACTTTCAACTTTGGAGTCACAGTGACTTTTGATTTTGACCTAATTTTTGGTATGCGACACTTCATTTCCTCCTATTGAATCCGCTCACAAAAAATTAGTAATTTTTAATGATTTCCTGATTTTTCGGTCTCAATGATCTTTGACCTTGATTCTGGGGTCATAGTGACCTTGACTATTGACCTGGATCTAAATTTTGGTACATGACACAACGGCTCCCCGTAATTTCTCGGTGAACTCAAAAAATCATGATTTTTAACAATTTCACGATTTTGGGGTCACAGTGACCTTGACCTTTGACCTTAACTTTGTTTCCCCATCTGTTGACACATCTACTGACACAAAAAATGTTATTTTTAATAATTTTTTAGTTAATTAGTTCCGTAAACCACCATTTCAAACAAGCACACAAACGTCACGTTTGATGCCAGACGTCTGACTGCTTTAACGCTTCAGGTCCAATCTTCATTCTCTATTGTTGGGACCTGGATCGTTGGAGCGTTCACATGCCCGTCAACGTTCAGCGTCAAAAAAGCTTCAACGCTTTAAGTGCGGGTGTCAAAAGCTTCAACGCATCGACGCGAGAAGTTCCTTTTGGGGTTGTGATTAGGGTACCCACGTATTTAATATTTTACCCTACTTTAATGAAACTTATATGTGTATCAATCCTGTTGTTCTCCGTATAATGCTTCACACCTACTGCACGAATGCCTACTCACTCCTGGACATGCACAGTTGGCCCATTATAATCTAGCTCGAATGCCTGGCTCCAGGGATCTATAGTGTGGTGACACTCCCATATCTTTCCCCCTACTGGCTATTCATATTTTGCTCCACACCTGCCTAAAAAATCCGATTTGCGCTTTTCATACTACTCCGCGGGTCGAAAGTGACATCATAAGCCTTGTGCCTGCTCAGTTAACATTGAGGAGTCAAAGTTAAAATCAAAAAACGAGAAACGGTCGAGGCAAGTCGAGGCAATTTTAAATATTTGATTTTCATTTTTGCGCGAAGTAAAACGAAAAAGGAAAATTGAAAATTGAATGTCAAATTTCAATTTTTGATTCTGAGAAACCAAAAACGAAAAACGAAAATTGAAAATTGACGGTCCGTGTAACCTTGCAGAGTTCAATTTTCGTTAGGTTTCTCAAAATCAAAAATTGAAATTTGACCGTCAATTTTCAATTTTCGTTTTTTGTTTCTGTAATCTCAAAATCAAAAATTGAAGTTTGACCGTCAATTTTCGTTTTTTTGTTTTTGTGATCTTAAAATCAAAAATTGAAATTTGACCGTCAATTTTCAATTTTTGATTCTGGGATTACAAAAACAAAAAATGAAAATTTGATATTTGACAGTCAATTTTCAATTTTCGTTTTTCGTTTTGCTTGACGCAGGAATGAAAATCAAATATTGAAAATTGCCTCGACTTGTCCGTTTTTCGTTTTTTGATTGTAACTTTGACGTATCAATGTTAAGTTCGCACTTGGACGGGTTATGATGTCACTTCCAGTATGACGAGTAGAATAGAAAACGCGAATCGTGTCGTATAAGAGGTGTGGAGCGTGAGAGGCATGTGGCCCACCAGGCCATCCTCGGGAGCCAGTGTATTGATCGATTTGTTAGGGTATCTATATGCATTGCCTTTTTTAGTTGCCTACGGTAGTTCTGAATAAAACAAAGATCGAGGGGTATCCTCTAAATCAAACCAATTATTGAACAGGCTCAGCAAACTCATTACGCCAAACCACTAGCTGCAATGTTTGAGATGTGACATCGCTGGCATAACTTTGATGTCAAGCTGAAATCGTCATCGAGAGTCAAAGCAAAAACCGCCGGCTTGGGATACCGACATGCTAATTCAAAATAACGTCGGGGGATGAAATGTTCGAGATTGAGGCAAGGACTCAAAAACTCAGTCGAATCACCAAAAATGTCCGGGTAAACCCTGTGCGAGGATTCACGATTTACCTGGACTTGTGAAGATGCACCAGACAGGTCTGGATAGGTGGCATCCTGTAGTTGTCATTGGTTATTGGCATTGAGGCCTGAGCCAATCAGGGCGCAGTCTTAGATTTTCTCATTTCTAAAAATAGATGTTTAGAGCGCTACAAAAGCGAACAGCATTCATGCACACAACCGCTATTTGTTATTGATTTGAAATATAGTATTCATAAAGATACCAACAAAGATTTAATACCAATAAGAGTAAGCATCGCGGTGATGGGCCGCGAAATCCGTATATGGCCAGCATTCCGTAAACCACCATTGCAAACAAGCACATAAACGTCACGTTTGATGCCAGACGTCTGACTGCTTCAACGCTTCAGGTCCAATCTTCTTTCTCTATTTTTGAGACCTGGATCGTTAAGAAGCGTTGACATGCCCGTCAACGTTCAGCGTCAAAAACGCTTCAACGCTTTAAGTGCGGGTGTCAAAAGTTTCAACGCATCGACGCGGGAAGTTCCTTTTGGGGTTATGATTAGGGTACCCACGTATTTAATATTTTACCCTACTTTAATGAAACTCATATGTGCATCAACCCCGTTGTTCTCCATATAATGCTTCACACCTACTGCACGAATGCTTACTCACTTCTGGACATGCGCAGTTGGCCCATTATATTCTAGCTCGAATGACTGACTCCAGGGATCTATAGTGTGGTGACACTCCCATATCTTTCCCCCTACTGGCTTTCCATATTGTGCTCCACACCTGCCTAAACAATCCGATTTGCGCTTTCCATACTACTCCGCGGACCGAAAGTGACATCATAAGCCTTGCGCGTGCGCAGTTAACATTGATGCGTCAAAGTTAAAATCAAAAAACGAAAAACGGACAAGCCGAGGCAATTTTCAATATTTGATTTTCATTTTTGCGCGAAGTAAAACGAAAATTGAATGTCAAACATGAGCAGTGTGACTAACGTCACAGGACCTACGAAGTACAGTAGGCATTAGGACTCGAACGCGAACTGAACTCTTGGAAATCCCCACCCCCGCCACTGATTTTCATCAAAAATCACCAGAAATTTCCATCAAAAATAGGTCAGCTCAGAACTTGTTGGTAACAGTCTTCATTCCAAAATAAATAACGATCACCGATTTAATTTTACATTTTTTTTTTAAAGGAAACAGATTGAATAATATAGGTTCACTAGATTTCAAGCTTTACGTGTGAAAATACATCTACATCTCTTTAGTGGTTTTTAGTGCCCTTGTCCAGGATCAAAACAACTTTTTAAATCACATTATTTTCCCAACAATACACCAAATTTTTATATATAGTACTATAGTATAGAAAGGTAGCATTTATGTAGTTTACGGTAATTCAACTCGAGACCAACACCTTCTATGCACAAGATAATAATGATTCTATGTGATTCTCCTGAGCATAACCGGTACAAAGACGAATAAATAGCGTCTCTACATCACGTTGTTATCTAGATATATGAGACAACACATTTTGGGTATCGGCAATCTGATGAATGTACTATTCCGGTTTCCTTGTTTCACATTATATTCTATGGCAGTTGATCGGTGATTTTCTTTATGATAAACGTTAAACCACCTCAGCTTCGTTGTGCAAACAGCGCTGAATTTTTGAGGGTATATGCAGTAGGGTATTTTTAGCCGGAGAGTAACTGATAGGCCTAGTCATTAAATGCGATAAAACGCTGGAGCAAAACGGATCACAGTTTTCTTGGCAATGATGACATGTTTGGATGTGAAACAGGATACACGTTACAGGCTACAGCTCAGATCAGAACTTGCTGGTAACAGTGCCCTAATGCACGTTCATGCCAAAAATCAAGGTTCTAATGTCAACGGTTCTCCTTATTTTGCCGACGAAAGGATTCGGATGGACTGACTGACTGACTCACTCATTACCGGACAATTTGCGATTTGATTTTCATTTTTGCGCGAAGTAAAACGAAAATTGAATGTCAAATTTCAATTTTTGATTCTGAGAAACCGAAAACGAAAAACGAAAACTGAAAATTTACGGTCAAATTTCAATTTTTGATTTTGAGAAACAAAAAACAAAAAACGAAAATTGAATTGTGCAAGGTTACACGGACCTTACACGGACCAGTGTAACCCAAAAATAAGAAAAATACTGTTACACGGTCAGTTTCTAAATGACAAAAAATACTGATTATTTTAGAGATTTAATATAGCATAGCTCGTCTGCTGATTAGCTTGTCAGCCGGACACACAGGCAGAGACGGTAGGCTATTGTGTACTTGATTAAATATACAATTATCGTCTGCTAGAAAGAATCGCGATTTTATGTCATAATATCCTATTCAAATTATATTTTTGTGTTGTTTGTTTGATTGCACTTTTTTTCGTCAATGCATATTTTTTATGTTTGTCGTTAATATTGTATAATAACCACCAATGAAAATACTCGTACTCTTATAATTGTTAAAGATGTAAAATATTTATTTATTTCTACACTTCTTTGTACATGAGCAGTGTGACTAACGTCACAGGACCTACGAAGTAGAGTAGGCATTAGGACTCGAACGCGAACTGAACTCTTGGGAATCCCCACCCCCAGTTGAAATCCTGCCTATATTAAGATGGGCACCGCCCAAGTCAGAATCGCCAGCGATTTTCATCAAAAGTAGGTCAGCTCAGAACTTGTTGGTAACAGTCTCCTAATGCGCCTTCATTCCAAAAATAAATAACGATCGCCGATTTAATTTTACAATTTTTTAACTAAAGGAAACAGATTGAATAATAAAAAGTTCAGTAGATTTCAAGCTTTACGTGTGAAAATACATTTACATCTCTTTAATGGTTTTCAGTGCCCATGTCCAGGATCAAAACAACTTTTTGAATCGCATTATTTTCCCAACAATACAACAATTTTTTATATATTATACTATAGTAGAAAGGTAGCATTTATGTAGTTTACGGTAATTCAACTCAAGACCAACACCTTCTCTGCACAAGATAATAATGATTCTATGTCATTCTCCTGAGCATAACCGGCACAAAGACGAATAAATAGCATCTCTACATCACGTTGTTATCTAGATATATGAGGCAACACATTATCGGCAATCTGATGAATGTACTATTCCGGTTTTCTTGTTTCACATTATATTCTATGACGGTTGATCAGTGATTTTTTTCATTGATAAACATTAAATCACCTCAGATTCGTTGTGTGAATCGGAATTACATTGCTGTGACACACCAACACACTCCGTGGCAGTGATTCTGTATCCGCTAATCAAGGAATCAAAATGGATCAAGATTTGAAATGACAAGAAAAAACTAGACATATTTTGTTTACACACGTAATTTTTTGTTTAAATTATATCCCAGTGTGATATATAGTCAATATTCAAGAGGTACAAAAAAACCCTCAAAGTGTGTGCTCACATTTTCACATCATGATCAAAGTTACTTTATCTAGTTAAATTCTACCCAAAGAAAATAAATTAAGACCCTTTAAACATGCCGTCAATGCTAGATGTTGAGTTTTATACAGCTGTAGATCAGGGCTCTGGGTGCATATATCATGTTTCCATACACTTGATGCACACAACAGCGGCAAAAACAAAGCCTCCTTGAACAACCTATCTTTATACAGGAAATTCTTAACTCAGAAAATACCATTCTCTCTCAAAAGAAAACAAAATACGCCAGAAAGATCTTTTTTATTAAGCTAATTTTGCTAGGTAGGGGCCTACTTAGATTCAATAATTGTCACGAAATTTCGGTTTTTCGGTTTGTTCCTTAAACCTGACATGTTTGAGCTATGTACATGTATAACACACTTTCATTTGAGAGTCCAGACATTCCACCATTCATGTGAACAAATTGTACTCAACATGGAATAATTCAATTCACACTACCCATTTCTACAGTATCAGTACTATGTTACTATCTGTAACAGTGGAAACCCAGTAAAACTTAAACAATTAAAACCAGTGAAGAAATTTGTCTGTTGAATAACAGAAAATATGAAATGGAGATTTGAATGAGTAAACTACTAAACAACTTACATGATACCAACAAAATGTCCCAACACAAGCTGATAAATTCCTTGGGTGGCTTGCAGGATGGCTTTGTTTCACCCTCAGTAAACTTTTATCATTGTTGCTCACAGGCTATTCTGAAGGATGATACTACATCTTTCTTTGTTCTGCTGGGTTATTGCACCAGGCTGACTTAATTGGTTGATGTATATTTCACCACCAGTGGCAATTTGACCTAAATTTGAAGCCTGATTTGGTGTGTGATGAAATGTTTGGATGTGAAATAGGATAAACGTTAAAGGCCACAGTTTACATATATCTATAACAATATACTGAATTGTGTGTATTAAGAATGGCAAGTTGGTAATAGCAGTGTAGATAAATGCACTAACAAATGATGGAAAATTAGCATTTCCTATTTCATTATCACATCACGTTTTGTACTGTGTTATATATACAGTGAAACATACAGCCAAGGGTTCCCAATGGGCATGACAGTGCTCTCGCTGAGCTAACAATAAATGATAAAAAAAATAATTATAAATCAAATTTTCATCAGAATTCGGTCAGCTCAGAACTTGCTGGTAACAATGCCCTAATGCACGTTCATGCCCAAAATCAAGGTTCTAATGTCAATGGTTCTCCTTATTTTGCCGACGAAAGGATTCGGATGGACTGACTGACTCACTCATTACCGGACAATTTGCGATCTGTAGCCGACTTCGTAGGAATATTTATTGTACCTGTCGTGCCACCCTGCTCTGGTGGTTTCAGAGTGTAATAAAGAGCTTGAACTTGACAGAATTGTGTCAGGGTCATATTTCCTGATGGATCAGACCAGCTTGAGTTGTTCGTGTAAAATACAGTACTCCTATTCCCTACTGTCAAACTCCTAACAGCGTATGTCAGCTGAACGACTATACAATGGCCTACATTCCTTGCCAGCAACTAAAATACCGTAAACACGCTCTCAGCGTAGACATTCTTCCGGCAATACAAACCTTCTTCTATCACTGTAATAACCTCATTAATTTATCACATGGCAGTGTGACTATGCGTCACAGGACCTACGAAGTAAGGTAGGCATTAGGACAGGCACTGAGCTCTTGGCAATCCCACCCCCCCCCCCTTCCCCCCCAGCCCCAAGTTGAAATCCTGCCTATATTAAGATGGGCACATGCAGCCCAAGTCAGAATCACCAGAGATTTTCATCAAAAATCACCAGAAATTTTCGATTAAAACAGTATTGAATATTTTGTTGAAGATTAAAAGTGATGGGATTGAATGAATAGTTTACCAGTTACTGTGCTGATGTGAATCTGTGACACACCAACACACTCTGTGGCAGTGATTCTGTGACACACCAACACACTCCGTGGCAGTGATTCTGTATCCCTTAATCAAGGAATCAAAATTTGGAATGACAAGAACAATTTAGACATAATTACACATGTAATGTTTTTGTTTAAATTATATCCCAGTGTGATATATAGTCAATATTCAAGAAGTACAATCAAAGTTACTTTATCTAGTTAATTCTACCCAAAGAAAATAAATTAAGACCCTTTAAACATGCCGTCAATGCCAGATGTTGAGTTTTATACAGCTGTAGATCAGGGCTCTGGGTGCATATATCATGTTTCCATACCCTTAATGCACACAACAGCGGCAAAACAAAGCCTCCTTGGACAACCTATCTTTATACATGAAATTCTTAACCCAGAAAATACCATTCTCTCTCAAAAGAAAACAATTTACGTCAGGAAGGCCTTTTTTATTAAGCTAATTTTGTTAGGTAGGGGCCTACTTAGATTCAATAATTGTCATGAAATTTCTTTGGTTATATCTTAATTGCAACTATGTTTGTTCCTCAAACCTAACATGCTTGAGCTATACATGTATAACACACTTTCATTTGAGAGTCCAGACATTCCACCATTCATGTGAACAAATTGTACTAAACATGGAATAATTAAATTCACACTACCGATTTCTACAGTATCAGTACAATGTTACTATCTGTAGCAGTTGAAACGCAGTAAAACTTAAACAATTAAAACCAGTAAAGAAATTTGTCTGTTGAATAACAGAAAATATGGTATGGAGATTTGAATGAGTAAACTACTAAACAACTTACATGATACCAACAAAATGTCCCAACACAAGCTGATAAAATTCCTTGGGTGGCTTGCAGGACAGCTTTGTTTCACCCTCAGTAAATTATATCATTGTTGCCCACAGGCTAATCTGAAGGATGATACCAGATCTTTCTATGTTCTGCTGGGTTATTGCTTCAGGCTGACTTAATTGGCTGATGTAGGATATTTCATCATCAGTGGCAATTTGACCTAAATTTGAAGCCTGCATGATTTGGTCTGTGATGAAATGTTTGGATGTGAAATAGGATACACGTTAAAGGCCACAGTTTGCATATATCTATAACAATATACTGAATTGTGTGTATTAAGAATGGCAAGTTGCCTGGTAATAGCAGTGTAGATAAATGCACTAACAAATGATGGAAAATTAGCATTTCCTATTTCATTATCCCATCACGTTTTGTACTGTGTTATATAGCTTTACGTGTGAAAATACATCTACATCTCTTTAGTGGTTTTTAGTGCCCTTGTCCAGGATCAAAACAACTTTTTAAATCACATTATTTTCCCAACAATACACCAATTCTTTATATATAGTACTATAGTATAGAAAGGTAGCATTTATGTAGTTTACGGTAATTCAACTCGAGACCAACACCTTCTATGCACAAGATAATAATGATTCTATGTGATTCTCCTGAGCATAGCTGGTACAAAGACGAATAAATAGCGTCTCTACATCACGCTGTTATCTAGATATATGAGACAACACATTTTGGGTATCAGCAATCTGATGAATGTACTATTCCGGTTTCCTTGTTTCACATTATTTTCTATGGCAGTTGATCGGTGATTTTCTTTATGATAAACGTTAAACCACCTCAGCTTCGTTGTGCAAACAGCGCTGAATTTTTGAGGGTATATGCAGTAGGGTATTTTTAGCCGGAGAGTAACTGATAGGCCTAGTCATTAAATGCGATAAAAACGCTGGAGCAAAACGGACCACAGTTTTCTTGGCAATGATGACATGTTTGGATGTGAAACAGGATACACGTTACAGGCTACAGCTTACATATATATAACAATATACTGAAGTGTTAATTATAAATCTAATTTTAATCAGAATTATTTCAGATCAGAACGTGTTGGTAACAATGCCCTAATGCACGTTCATGCCAAAAATCAAGGTTCTAATGTCAACGGTTCTCCTTATTTTGCCGACGAAAGGATTCGGATGGACTGACTGACTGACTCACTCATTACCGGACAATTTGCGATTTGATTTTCATTTTTGCGCGAAGTAAAACGAAAATTGAATGTCAAATTTCAATTTTTGATTCTGAGAAACCGAAAACGAAAAACGAAAACTGAAAATTTACGGTCAAATTTCAATTTTTGATTTTGAGAAACAAAAAACAAAAAACGAAAATTGAATTGTGCAAGGTTACACGGACCTTACCCGGACCAGTGTAACCCAAAAATAAGAAAAATACTGTTACACGGTCAGTTTCTAAATGACAAAAAATACTGATTATTTTAGAGATTTAATATAGCATAGCTCGTCTGCTGATTAGCTTGTCAGCCGGACACACAGGCAGAGAAGGTAGGCTATTGTGTACTTGATTAAATATACAATTATCGTCTGCTAGAAAGAATCGCGATTTTATGTCATAATATCCTATTCAAATTATATTTTTGTGTTGTTTGTTTGATTGCACTTTTTTTCGTCAATGCATATTTTTTATGTTTGTCGTTAATATTGTATAATAACCACCAATGAAAATACTCGTACTCTTATAATTGTTAAAGATGTAAAATATTTATTTATTTCTACACTTCTTTGTACATGAGCAGTGTGACTAACGTCACAGGACCTACGAAGTAGAGTAGGCATTAGGACTCGAACGCGAACTGAACTCTTGGGAATCCCCACCCCCAGTTGAAATCCTGCCTATATTAAGATGGGCACCGCCCAAGTCAGAATCGCCAGCGATTTTCATCAAAAGTAGGTCAGCTCAGAACTTGTTGGTAACAGTCTCCTAATGCGCCTTCATTCCAAAAATAAATAACGATCGCCGATTTAATTGTACAATTTTTTAACTAAGGAAACAGATTGAATAATAAAAAGTTCAGTAGATTTCAAGCTTTACGTGTGAAAATACATTTACATCTCTTTAATGGTTTTCAGTGCCCATGTCCAGGATCAAAACAACTTTTTGAATCGCATTATTTTCCCAACAATACAACAAATTTTTATATATTATACTATAGTAGAAAGGTAGCATTTATGTAGTTTACGGTAATTCAACTCAAGACCAACACCTTCTCTGCACAAGATAATAATGATTCTATGTCATTCTCCTGAGCATAACCGGCACAAAGACGAATAAATAGCATCTCTACATCACGTTGTTATCTAGATATATGAGGCAACACATTATCGGCAATCTGATGAATGTACTATTCCGGTTTTCTTGTTTCACATTATATTCTATGACGGTTGATCAGTGATTTTTTTCATTGATAAACATTAAATCACCTCAGATTCGTTGTGTGAATCGGAATTACATTGCTGTGACACACCAACACACTCCGTGGCAGTGATTCTGTATCCGCTAATCAAGGAATCAAAATGGATCAAGATTTGAAATGACAAGAAAAA
This sequence comes from Hanleya hanleyi, assembly GCA_036873755.1. Taxonomy (NCBI): domain Eukaryota; kingdom Metazoa; phylum Mollusca; class Polyplacophora; order Lepidopleurida; family Hanleyidae; genus Hanleya; species Hanleya hanleyi. The sequence continues at coordinate 90,418 of JAVTVY010035620.1, read as the reverse complement.
ATTAGACATTTTGTTTACACACGTAATTTTTTGTTTAAATTATATCCCAGTGTGATATATAGTCAATATTCAAGAGGTACAAAAAAAACCTCAAAGTGTGTGCTCACATTTTCACATCATGATCAAAGTTACTTTATCTAGTTAAATTCTACCCAAAGAAAATAAATTAAGACCCTTTAAACATGCCGCCAATGCCAGATGTTGAGTTTTATACAGCTGTAGATCAGGACTCTGGGTGCATATATCATGTTTCCATACACTTGATGCACACAACAGCGGCAAAAACAAAGCCTCCTTGAACAACCTATCTTTATACAGGAAATTCTTAACTCAGAAAATACCATTCTCTCTCAAAAGAAAACAATATACGCCAGAAAGATCTTTTTTATTAAGCTAATTTTGTTAGGTAGGGGCCTACTTAGATTCAATAATTGTCACGAAATTTTGGTTTTTCGGTTAGTTCCTTAAACCTGACATGCTTGAGCTATGTACATGTATAACACACTTTCATTTGAGAGTCCAGACATTCCACCATTCATGTGAACAAATTGTACTCAACATGGAATAATTAAATTCACACTACCCATTTCTACAGTATCAGTACTATGTTACTATCTGTAACAGTTGAAACCCAGTAAAACTTAAACAATTAAAACCAGTGAAGAAATTTGTCTGTTGAATAACAGAAAATATGAAATGGAGATTTGAATGAGTAAACTACTAAACAAATTACATGATACCAACAAAATGTCCCAGCACAAGCTGATAAATTCCTTGGGTGGCTTGCAGGATGGCTTTGTTTCACCCTCAGTAAACTTTTATCATTGTTGCTCACAGGCTATTCTGAAGGATGATACTACATCTTTCTTTGTTCTGCTGGGTTATTGCACCAGGCTGACTTAATTGGTTGATGTATATTTCACCACCAGTGGCAATTTGACTTAAATTTGAAGCCTGATTTCGTGTGTGATGAAATGTTTGGATGTGAAATAGGATACACGTTAAAGGCCACAGTTTACATATATCTATAACAATATACTGAATTGTGTGTATTAAGAATGGCAAGTTGGTAATAGCAGTGTAGATAAATGCACTAACAAATGATGGGAAATTAGCATTTCCTATTTCATTATCACATCACGTTTTGTACTGTGTTATATATACAGTGAAACATACAGCCAAGGGTTCCCAATGGGCATGACAGTGCTCTCGCTGAGCTAACAATAAATAATAAAAAAAAAATAATTATAGATCAAATTTTCATCAGAATTCGGTCAGCTCAGAACTTGCTGGTAACAATGCCCTAATGCACGTTCATGCCAAAAATCAAGGTTCTAATGTCAATGGTTCTCCTTATTTTGCCGACGAAAGGATTCGGATGGACTGACTGACCCACTCATTACCGGACAATTTATGATCTGTAGCCGAATTTCGCAGGAATATGTATTGTACCTGTCGTGCCACCCTGCTCTGGTGGTTTCAGAGTGTAATAAAGAGCTTGGAACTGGACAGAATTGTGTCAGGGTCATATTTCCTGATGGATCAGACCAGCTTGAGTTGTTCGTGTAAAATACAGTACTCCTATTCCCTACTGTCAAACTCCTAACAGCGTATGTCAGCTGAACGACTATACAATGGCCTACATTCCTTGCCAGCAACTAAAATACCGTAAACACGCTCTCAGCGTAGACATTCTTCCGGCAATACAAACCTTCTTCTATCACTGTAATAACCTCATTAATTTATCACATGGCAGTGTGACTATGCGTCACAGGACCTACGAAGTAAGGTAGGCATTAGGACAGGCACTGAGCTCTTGGCAATCCCACCCCCCCTCCCCCCCAGCCCCAAGTTGAAATCCTGCCTATATTAAGATGGGCACATGCAGCCCAAGTCAGAATCACCAGAGATTTTCATCAAAAATCACCAGAAATTTTCGATTAAAACAGTATTGAATATTTTGTTGAAGATTAAAAGTGATGGGATTGAATGAATAGTTTACCAGTTACTGTGCTGATGTGAATCTGTGACACACCAACACACTCTGTGGCAGTGATTCTGTGACACACCAACACACTCCGTGGCAGTGATTCTGTATCCCTTAATCAAGGAATCAAAATTTGGAATGACAAGAACAATTTAGACATAATTACACATGTAATGTTTTTGTTTAAATTATATCCCAGTGTGATATATAGTCAATATTCAAGAAGTACAATCAAAGTTACTTTATCTAGTTAAATTCTACCCAAAGAAAATAAATTAAGACCCTTTAAACATGCCGTCAATGCCAGATGTTGAGTTTTATACAGCTGTAGATCAGGGCTCTGGGTGCATATATCATGTTTCCATACCCTTAATGCACACAACAGCGGCAAAACAAAGCCTCCTTGGACAACCTATCTTTATACATGAAATTCTTAACCCAGAAAATACCATTCTCTCTCAAAAGAAAACAATTTACGTCAGGAAGGCCTTTTTTATTAAGCTAATTTTGTTAGGTAGGGGCCTACTTAGATTCAATAATTGTCATGAAATTTCTTTGGTTATATCTTAATTGCAACTATGTTTGTTCCTCAAACCTAACATGCTTGAGCTATACATGTATAACACACTTTCATTTGAGAGTCCAGACATTCCACCATTCATGTGAACAAATTGTACTAAACATGGAATAATTAAATTCACACTACCGATTTCTACAGTATCAGTACAATGTTACTATCTGTAGCAGTTGAAACGCAGTAAAACTTAAACAATTAAAACCAGTAAAGAAATTTGTCTGTTGAATAACAGAAAATATGGTATGGAGATTTGAATGAGTAAACTACTAAACACCTTACATGATACCAACAAAATGTCCCAACACAAGCTGATAAATTCCTTGGGTGGCTTGCAGGACAGCTTTGTTTCACATCAGTAAATTTTATCATTGTTGCCCACAGGCTAATCTGAAGGATGATACCAGATCTTTCTATGTTCTGCTAGGTTATTGCTTCAGGCTGACTTAATTGGTTGATGTAGGATATTTCATCATCAGTGGCAATTTGACCTAAATTTGAAGCCTGCATGATTTGGTCTGTGATGAAATGTTTGGATGTGAAATAGGATATACGTTAAAGGCCACAGTTTACATATATCTATAACAATATACTGAATTGTGTGTATTAAGAATGGCAAGTTGCCTGGTAATAGCAGTGTAGATAAATGCACTAACAAATGATGGAAAATTAGCATTTCCTATTTCATTATCCCATCACGTTTTGTACTGTGTTATATATACAGTGAAACATACAGCCAAGGATTCCCAATGGGCATGACAGTGCACTCTCTGAGCTATCAATAAATAATAAAAAAAATAATTATAAATCAAATTTTCATCAGAATTCGGTCAGCTCAGAACTTGCTGGTAACAATGCCCTAATGCACGTTCATGCCAAAAATAAAGGTTCTAATGTCAATGGTTCTCCTTATTTTGCCGACGAAAGGATTCGTATGGACTCACTGACTCATTACCGGACAATTTGCGATCTGTAGCCTACTTCGTAGGAAAAGAAATTCCGAAAATCTATTCATTAATAACGTACACTTTTTTCACTGCTAACGAGTTGATGTAACCGATTTTTGTTGGTGTTTCGCATGGATATATTCCATGCGCATGGACTGCCGTAGTGTGTGATGCAATGGATGCTATTACTGGCGATTTAGGGGCGACAGATTGTCAGGCGAACACATGTCCACTGTTTGGCATTGTCGCTGAACGCAAATCGAAACGCCGTGTTATAGCACATGCTAAAGGTACATGTTTTTAGGACAGCCTTTCTGTCAGTTCAGGTTGGTTAGAGAATAAAACAGTGTACCTGCTGTTTGTCACTCACTTGCCTCTCCCCCTACACCGTTGTACCTTTTGGAAGGTCCCCGTTTCAAATCGAGAATTAACCAATGGAATCATCAGTTTCGCCAGTAGACTGTTTCATCCAGCCCCGGAGACCATATTCGACTGCGCTCAAGGGTTTATTGGACCCCTGGTATGAGGACGCCCTATTGTATGTAAAATCAGACATGCTATTTTACCCTAGGCCTACTTGAAACAAAGGTCTGTCAGACTGTGAATGTCCAGACATATTCCCACAACATTCCCGTTCTTTATTGTATCCTATTGTCCATCTTGCATACAGTTTCAACCGTATCGCTGTCACAGCTTTAGCTTCATCTGACACCAGTTGATGATGCTCATTGAAATAACAGGGTGCTGATTTGAATTTCCACTATGTATTGTCTGTACGTCTGTAACTTTTTGATATCACATTTTTATATTCACCTGAAATCGGATATCTGATCAGAGAGGGCAATTCAGTTACCATGGATAACTAGCTCCAGAAATATCGATGCCTTTGTATAGTTTGAATCATCAAAGCCAACAATGCATTGATTAATTTTTAACGATAGGCACTGTACTGTTTGAAATGTGTAAGAGAGAGAATTGAACATCGACTATCATTAACATGCCTGAATTGCCAGTAAGGTAAATACTCTAATAATCATATCACAGGAAGAGTGAACTTTCCAACCCCCAAAACAGGGGCGATCATATTTATTTGAACAGGAAGTTGACGAAATGATCCAAAATACTATCCAAAAGTTACTGACGCGGCGCCGGGCGCGCGACAAACTCGTTAATGTGTATAGCGCCGTCAGTTCATTAACTTAAGATTAGACGGGACTGGAAGTGGGCTTTGTCTGTGAAATGTTGAAGATGCCGTGCCCTGATTGGCCTAAGTTCGGCCTGATACAAGCATGCTATATTGGTATTTTTATTGTAAAAATGATATATTTCGCCTATTCAAAAACATACTAATTGAAAACTCGTGTGAAACACGGGTAGAGCATTTCCCCAAATATATATATATTTGTACACTATAATCTGATATATCAGGAGCAAATATGCCCTTAATTGTATAGGATAATATCTGTTCAGAAAATAACTTTGTAAGTCAGATTTGAATTCTCACATGTAAATGAATTGTCACTGAGTTATGCCCAACATTATTTGGTCATTGTTATTGTATCTGAATCCAGTACAAACACACGACCGGAGGAAATCCCCGCGGACAAACGCCGTTACGGTCCCACTCCTATTAATTTAATTAAAAAAAAAATACACAAATAATTCTACATCAATTAATAATTTTATTACACTGAATAAATTTTGTGATATTTGAACTTACAATAAAAAAGGAATATTTCCATATGATTATCATATTTTTTTAATTGACATAATCTGAGGATAATGTCAAAGTTTATTTTTCTTACTAATTTTTTACCAATTTATCAATTCAAGCTTTAAATTTTAACTTTAATGTTGAACCTTTCTATCTAAAATGTTTGGGTTATCCAAACATTGAACTCAATACGAATTAACTAAAATAAAAAAATAAAACACTTGATTCACACATTTCCGCTTCTAACTAAACTTTGAATAATACAGCAAGCATTTGTTTGGACGAATTGATAAAGCAACAGTACTGATATATTATCTTTGTTAGTCCTCTTCACAACTACATGTAGATCTGAACTTCACCAGTATTGCCTCAGACAGACATTGGGTATTGGACCAAAACTTCTGGTATTTTTGGTGATTTTTGTACTGACAATTCAGGAATTTGAAAATATCAAGAAATAAGGCGTACCAAAGTTGATCATGGGTTCTCAAGCCTTACTTTGTCATTTTTACAGTAAACATGTGTGTCATGCCTTTTCATTAGAGTTTAATAGATGATTTTTTCTTTCTGCTGGGGACTCATGCCGCTTTAGCCCAGATACCATCATAACCGTTAAGGTATCATTCTTGAAACAGTGCCCATATCGCAACCTGCAATAGATCTGAAACTTTGTTTCGTCGAGGTTCTTCGGACTAAATATTAGACTGTTTTGTCGAATATTTTTATGAAAAATAATGAACTTTATATCAACGTGAGTAGTATAGTATGTGGTCCAAGAGTGGAATTTTGAGGAGTAATTGAGGGAAATTGCGGAGTAGCTATCATTAGCTGCAGCTGTCATTACAATGTGGTGACGTAGCGGAAGTGAAAAGGGTGATGACGTAGGGGATTAGTGTATGGATGGTGATCATGGTATCGATTAACAATGGTTGATGATTGAAGATAAGGAGTGTGTGGCTTAATAATATATGATTGTATATGAATATTTGAAAAATAAAATAATAATAATATATGATTGTGTATGAATATAGGAAGCATAATTTTTAGCGTGTTCAAATTCATGCCTGGAATGGATTGCGGTTTTATTTTTCCCACGTGTATGGGAGGTATCTTCGATAATATGTCCAGCAGTGTCTTCGTCACTGGAACGACCGCACTGCGGTGGTCTAATGGTTAGAGCGTCGGCTCGTAAGCGGTAGGTACTGGGTTCGATCCCAGGCCAGGTCATACCTAAGACTTGAAAAATGGAACTTGTTGCTCCCTCGCTTACGCTCAGCATTAAGAGGGTAGAACAAGGACTGGTTCGCTCGGTGTCAGTATAATGTGACTGAGTGGGGTGTCATGTCTGCCTACGGCATGATATTTCAGTGGGACAGCACTATAAAATGGCAGCATTAGAGCTGCTCTGTTACAAGTAGGTACCCCTGCCCCTCCCCCTCCCCTCCCTTTCCTTCCCCGTCGTGATATAGCTGAAAAAATGTTGAAAGCGACGTTAAACCCTATTCACTCACTCACTCACTCGTCACTGAAACTAAATTAGGGGAGTCATTTAGTGGGGGAATGTGAAGGTTTAGACAATCGATGGGATTTAGGATTTAACTGATTCACTCTGGAGAGTGTATAACGATGGACTTGTGTACCAGCTGATGTCGAGTGTGGACTTGGGAATGAAAGGGTTTCACTTCAGCGATCCTTAGAGAGGTTCAAATCTGTGAATGGATTAAATGTGGTCATCGCTGAAGTGGTCAGTGTCACACATCGCCGGTTGATCAAAGGTATCAGATGCGTTCATATTTCTCTCCTTTGTAATGTTGAATTGTTTGGTTGAGTGTGTACGTGTTCAAGCCTACGCTATATGACCGACAACTAACACAATTTATATTATAACATGAGAGAATGTTTTCTCGACTTCAATAACAGTGAATGAGTGAGCGAATAGAATAAAGTAGCAGTGATTTGAGAGTATAACAGCGGAAGTTGCCGGAGCAGCACCGGCAAAAAATGTCAATCGATAGCCCCGGCAAAAATGTCAATCGATATTGGAGTCCGGGATATACAGCGGAAGTGACGTAACGGAAGTGTGTTTGCGTTGACATGTTGATGACGTAATGAAAGTATAATACGTTACCACGGTGACGAAATTTACACGGTTGGCGTAGTATTTATTGTATTCTTTCATACGAATTTTCGGTGTTTTTTCTCCATGCATGCTTGTAAATCATTTATAGATGTCTCTCTTTTTTTTTAGATCTTTTTTGTATCTTTTTTTTATGGCATATATATAATTTTCACCCACATATTTTTACCGAAATATGTACAATAAATTCTGTTGAATTTTCCTATGACTTAACTAATGTTGACCTAAAACAACTATTTCCTTATCGCTTGAATGTAATGGGTGGGCGCCAGGTGTGATCGGTTATCGACGTGTGCGGGGAGTTGGTTTTATTAAAATTCCATCCAGCTTTACGATTACTAATGACGTTTAAGTCATTAGTATGAGTCAATGTATGACATAGAAATAATTTCTTTTCACTTCGAACTCTAAATACGTGTTCTCTGAAGTGGTAACATTTACTATTTTACGTGTGCAATAAATGAATATAAATGGAGAGTAATATTTTTTTGCAAATGCATCAGCGTTAATTTCATCTTGAAAATCACGTTATTTTGATTATTTTAGTTCTATTTACAGAACCATGGCTTCCGTCACCGATTACCATTGCGATATTTTCCCTAAGATCTGTTATTTCGAGGGAGGTGTAAGGAGACATTAAGAGGACGTTCACAACATAGTTTATATACCCGACCATATAAATATTTGTAGGGATTTTTTGAGAGATTTTCATCGACTTTATAGCCTTTCGGACACTTTCATTAAAGTTGGGCGGATTTTAAGGATGTTTATAACCTGAGGACTTTATGTACGAACTCTTGAGAATGTTTATGGACTTACGAAGGATTTTGGTGGACTTTCGATGACTTCCAAGGATTTTTGAGGATTTTAATGACTTCAAGGGACTGACGACGAGGTATTATCATGGATTTGTAAGGGTAATATAGGACTCCATGGATTTTGGGGCTTTTGTGGTTTTGTGAGGACTTACACGGAATTTTGACGAGGAATTATCATGGATTGTTGAGGGCTTGTCATGGACTTCCGATGACTTTCAAGATCTACGGATTTTAAGGATGTTTATAACCCGAGGATTATATGTAAGAATTTTGAGGATGTTTATGGACTTACGAAGGATTTTGGTAGACTTTCTATGACTTGAGGATTTTGATGACTTCAAGGGACTTACGACGAGATATTATCATGGACTTGCGAGGGTTTTATGGATTTTGGGTTGTTTATGACTTCCATAAATATTTGAGGTATTTGGGATAGTATTGCTTTTCGGTGAGGCAGAAAGAGAGAAGAACACAACTTCGGTTGTTAAAGTTTAAAGTATATATTTATTTATACAAATTAATTTATTAAGAACAGTTTCAAAACGAATATACAAAATGGGCATAGCGATAATTCTAGTACCGATAAGTCAATTTCAACACCATAACCCTGTGTATTGGCTGAGGGTATATCGATAACAAATTTAACAACACGCCCTGGTTGCGAAATCAACTAATCAAAAGGATTGTCCGGCTGTCTTGTGGTTTCTAGTGGCAAAAGTCGGTTTATTAAGAATTTACGCCTCTCAACGGCAGAATCTTCCGCTTCATCGTTTGACAAGTCGTCTTCCTCGCGCATCCGTTTCTTAGTCGCCATTACTTTCTGATGAATTGGGTGCTTCTGTAGATTTCTCCATAACCTTAAATTATGAACGTAAATATTTCGGAAACTTGTCTGTATTCCGGGTAAAAGCTTGTCGTATGCCATCTGCTGTGCAACTGGCTGCTTTATTCCCTCTTCTTCGTAAGCTTCAGCAAGGTCGTTTAGATCAGATTCATGATCAACAATCGCTTTATCTGCGAAGAGATTCCACAAACTCTCCTTATGCGAATCCTCATCGCCATGTTCATTCTCGTCATTCTCGTTATCATCATCATCATCATCATCGTTTTCATCTTCATCATCATTGTCATCTTGATCATCATTGTCATCATCATCATCATCCGTAATTTCACTGTCCTCATCATTGTCTACATTGTAGTACTCATCTTCCCCATTGCCTTCGTCATCAGCATCATCATCATCATCATCGTCATCAGCATCATCATCATCATCATCGTCATCAGCATCATCATCATCATCATCATCGGCGTCAGTAGCGTCGGTATAACTTCGGTCACCATGATAGTCGAAAGTTTGACCTGAAGTACATTCATTTTTATCATTACTACCGGAACTGGAAAATTTATCGACATTACCTCCGCCCACTTGACAAAACGTCTTAAGGTTACTCGAAGTTCCCAGAGTTGGTGTGTTGTACATATTATCGCTATTGGCGCCTGGACAAGCTCCGGTTTTCTGATGTTTCAACATATTGGATCGATTGGCGAACTCACGAGAGCATCCTTCGCATTGAGAACTCATGTTTGCTTTTGAACAACCGTACCACACTAGTCACACGAATTTGCCAAATATGGATGATGGAGTTAAACATCAACATTCGGCTTAAGGGAAATGACTTTATTTGCCGACAGGGGGTGTCGTTTTATACGTCATTTGAGCTGGTATCGCCGGAAGTGACATCATCGCCTGAATTGACCCCTCAGAAATCTATGAAAGTCCACAAAAGTTCATGAAAAGTCCAAGAAATCTACGAAAGTCTATGAAAAGTCCCCAAAAGTCCATGAAAAGTCCCCAAAAGTCCATGAAAAGTCCATAAAAGTCCACGAAAGTCCGTGAGACGTCCCCAAAAGTCCATGAAAAGTCCTTAAAAGTGCACGCAAGTCCATGAAAAGTCCCCAAAAGTCCATGGAAGGTCCATGAAAAGCCCCAAAAGTCCACGAAAAGCCCTAAAAAATATAGAGCGTTTCTGGTATTCCATCTTAGGGGCAGAGGTTGTTAAACATCGACATTCGGCTAAAGTGAAATGACTATCCGCCGACAGGGGGCGTCGTTTCATACGTCATTTGAGTTGGCATCGCCGGAAGTGACATTATCGCCTGAATTGACCCCTTAGAAATCAAGTCCACGAAAGTCCATGAAAAGTCCAAGAAAGTCCATGAAAAGTCCCCAAAAGTCCATGAAAAGTCCCTAAAAGTCCATGAATAGTCCTTGAAAGCACACGAAAGTCCATGAAAAGTCCAAGAAAGTCCACGGAAGTCCATGAAAAGTCCCCAAAAGTCCATGAAAAGTCCATGAATAGTCCTTAAAAGCACACGAAAGTCCACGAAAAGTACAACAAAGTCCTTGAAAAGTCCCCAAAAATATAAAGCCTTTCCGGTATTCCATCTTATGGGTAGATAAGTCTGTTTGAACAATTCCAGTTTATCTCCCATTATTTGTACCGGAAGTGACCATTGACATGGTATCCAATGATAATAAATACGTGTAGTAGCTGTTTATTGTTATCACAGGTTTTGATTATTTCGATTGCTTCATTCTCCAATAGCCACAAAACTGACAACTACAACAGGTTGGACACATAAAAACCCCGAATGACACCTGTCGGGCGAAACATGCGCACTCTCTGGATAAACTAACTCGACATTTTCCACAAACTTCGACGACTAATGACTGGTTACAGCTTTTGCAAACTCTGGGCGGGAATAAACGGGCTAATTCTTCCACACATTTTCGTGTTTTAATCTCCGGAAGTGAAGGGGAATCATTTAAGAGAATGGTTGTCGGACTTCTTATACCGGCATTCCAGTCATCGTCATTATAAACCATTCGTCGTGTTTCAACGACCGCATCTATGACAAATACATTCTCCAAACTGGGCCAACCGGAACTACCTAAAATGTCCGCATTTTCTCGTACGAATCCAGCCCATACAGAGTTATTATCCTGTAAAAATCATACAATTGAGATATTAAAAGTGAGCGATCATTATATTGAACTCGGCTATAATCGAATTTTAGCTAATTTACATCATAATATCGACGTGTGATTAAACATATCGGTATTGTCGGTGAGTAAGTCGTTATAAAATTGTAATACTTACGGACGATTCTTTAGGTTCGATGGTATTTTTCAGTAAATTCGCCATTCCGAAGTAAGATATAAATCGAATACTATTACCCGTATATATTTCGACAAGCGGTTCTCAAATAATGATTTATTTCACGGTATACACTTTCAACTCCCAAATGACGAGAATGAACATGGCGATGAGGATTCGCATGAGGAGAGTTTGTGGAATCTCTTCGCAGATAAAGCGATTGTTGATCATGAATCTGATCTAAACGACCTTGCTGAAGCTTACGAAGAAGAGGGAATAAAGCAGCCAGTTGCACAGCAGATGGCATACGACAAGCTTTTACCCGGAATACAGAAGTTTCCGAAATATTTACGTTCATAATTTAAGGTTATGGAGAAATCTACAGAAGCACCCAATTCATCAGAAAGTAATGGCGATTAAGAAACGGATGCGCGAGGAAGACGACTTGTCAAACGATGAAGCGGAAGATTCTGCCGTTGAGAGGCGTAAATTCTTAATAAACCGACTTTTGCCACTAGAAACCACAAGACAGCCGGACAATCCTTTTGATTAGTTGATTTCGCAACCAGGGCGTGTTGTTAAATTTGTTATCGATATACCCTCAGCCAATTCACAGGGTTATGGTGTTGAAATTGACTTATCGGTACTAGAATTATCGCTATGCCCATTTTGTATATTCGTTTTGAAACTGTTCTTAATAAATTAATTTGTATAAATAAATATATACTTTAAACTTTAACAACCGAAGTTGTGTTCTTCTCTCTTTCTGCCTCACCGAAAAGCAATACTATCCCAAATACCTCAAATATTTATGGAAGTCATAAACAACCCAAAATCCATAAAACCCTCGCAAGTCCATGATAATATCTCGTCGTAAGTCCCTTGAAGTCATCAAAATCCTCAAGTCATAGAAAGTCTACCAAAATCCTTCGTAAGTCCATAAACATCCTCAAAATTCTTACATATAATCCTCGGGTTATAAACATCCTTAAAATCCGTAGATCTTGAAAGTCATCGAAAGTCCATGACAAGCCCTCAACAATCCATGATAATTCCTCGTCAAAATTCCGTGTAAGTCCTCACGAAACCACAAAAGCCCCAAAATCCATGGAGTCCTATATTACCCTTACAAGTTCATGATAATACCTCGTCGTCAGTCCCTTGAAGTCATTAAAATCCTCAAAAATCCTTGGAAGTCATCGAAAGTCCACCAAAATCCTTCGTAAGTCCATAAACATTCTCAAGAGTTCGTACATAAAGTCCTCAGGTTATAAACATCCTTAAAATCCACCCAACTTTAATGAAAGTCCCCGAAAGGCTATAAAGTCGATGAAAATCTCTCAAAAAATCCCTACAAATATTGATATGGTCCGGTATATAAACTATGTTGTGAACGTCCTCTTAATGTCTCCTTACACCTCCCTCGAAATAACAGATCTTAGGGCAAATATCGCAATGGTAATCGGTGACGGGAGCCATGGTTCTGTAAATAGAACTAAAGTAATCAAAATAACGTGATTTTCAAGATGAAATTAACGCTGATGCATTTGCAAAAAAATACTACTCTCCATTTATATTCATTTATTGCACACGTAAAATAGTAAATGTTACCACTTCAGAGAACACGTATTTAGAGTTCGAAGTGAAAAGAAATTATTTCTATGTCATACATTGATTCATACTAATGACTTAAACGTCATTAGTAATCGTAAAGCTGGATGGAATTTTAATAAAACCAACTCCCCGCACACGTCGATAACCGATCACACCTGGCGCCCACCCATTACATTCAAGCGATAAGGAAATAGTTGTTTTAGGTCAACATTAGTTAACAGTCAAAGGAAAATTCAACAGAATTTATTGTACATATTTCGGTAAAAATATGTGGGTGAAAATTATATATATGCCATAAAAAAAAAAGATACAAAAAAGATCTAAAAAAAAGAGAGACATCTATAAATGATTTACAAGCATGCATGGAGAAAAAACACCGAAAATTCGTATGAAAGAATACAATAAATACTACACCAACCGTGTAAATTTCGTCACCGTGGTAACGTATTATACTTTCATTACGTCATCAATATGTCAACGCAAACACACTTCCGTTACGTCACTTCCGCTGTATATCCCGGACTCCAATATCGAATGACATTTTTGCCGGGGCTATCGATTGACATTTTTTGCTGGTGCTGCTCCGGCAACTTCCGCTATTATACTCTCAAATCACTGCTACTTTATTCTATTCGCTCACTCATTCACTGTTATTGAAGTCGAGAAAACATTCTCTCATGTTATAATATAAATTGTGTTAGTTGTCGGTCATATAGCGTAGGCTTGAACACGTACACACTCAACCAAAACAATTCAACATTAAAAAGGAGAGAATTATGAACGCATCTGATACCTTTGATCAACCGGCGATGTGTGACACTGACCACTTCAGCGATGACCACATTTAATCCATTCACAGATTTGAACCTCTCTAAGGATCGCTGAAGTGGAACCCTTTCATTCTCAAGTCCACACTCGACATCAGCTGGTACACAAGTCCATTGTTATACACTCTCCAGAGTGAATCAGTTAAATCCTAAATCCCATCGATTGTCTAAACCTTCACATTCCCCCACTAAATGACTCCCCTAATTTAGTTCCAGTGACGAAGACACTGCTGGACATATTATCGAAGATACCTCCCATACACGTGGGAAAAATAAAACCGCAATCCATTCCAGGCATGAATTTGAACACGCTAAAAATTATGCTTCCTATATTCATACACAATCATATATTATTATAATTATATTATTTTTCAAATATTCATATACAATCATATATTATTAAGCCACACACTCCTTATCTTCAATCATCAACCATTGTTAATCGATACCATGATCACCATCCATACACTAATCTCCTACGTCATCACCCTTTTCACTTCCGCTACGTCACCACATTGTAATGACAGCTGCAGCTAATGATAGCTACTCCGCAATTTCCCTCAATTACTCCTCAAAATTCCCCTCTTGGACCACATACTATACTACTAACGTGTCCAATTTTGGCGCATTAAAACTCAATATTGGCATCTAGATCTCAATATAGGCAACTGAATTGTCAAAAAAGCTCTTTGTTGAATTACAATAAAGGAGGCCTGCTATAGTGCCTGGAAGTGTCCATATGTCTGTTTATCGGTGAAAAACGCCTTCTGGTTGATGGCAGCTATAGTTTTGTATGAACAAGTGTCACGATTTCAACGAATACTTATGTCAGTTGATGTTGTTCTGATAAAAAGCAAGTTCGCTCCTGTCATTCACCCATACATGACATATTTGTCCCATGTGTAGATTTCGGTGATTTAACAGTAATTCTTAAATGTGAACTGAAATAAGTACCATTTTACCGGTTGAAGAATTAATTAAACAGAGTTACCACCTTGCGAACGTGTAAATTTCGGCCAGATGTCAACAAAAGTAGACTGACACAGCCATGGCTAGATGATGTTTCTATCATGGCATTCTATGATGAGAAATCACCACTTTATATGAGAAATTGAGATCTAGTGCACCAAAACTGACAGTTATTTTCATAATATACATCAAAAGCAGCAATAAATACATTCAGAAAACCCCCAATATAACATTCATAAAGTTCCAGATATTCATTTTAACTCAATTGTGATATATGTAATTTATTCAAGACTGATGCTAATTAATTGAGCTGCTTAACACGAAAATCTTATTAACATGAACTTCACATAAATACCACTCAAGTTGAAGTACTACAGCACCATGTAAGCAACGCCTAATATGTTTACTCTCCTCTTGCTGGTCAACGACAAATACAGTGTGATAAATAGACTCTAAATGCTCTTTGAGGGACCAAGAACTAAGATACTAAAGCTTTGGATGGAGAGTTATTCTCAGTAATATAACTTACAGTTGTGTGTATTGACTTCATCAGCTGAAGCGAGTATATTATCTTCTATTCCTGAGAGGGTTACATGTAACTCTTTGTCAATAATGCTCACAAAAATATCAAAGGATGGACAGATATGACTGTATGACAACCAAACTTTGATACACAACTGCCAGAATTGCATAAATTGGTCACTGGTTCACAGGTGAACAAGTACATGTACCTGTACAAGGAGCTACTAGTACTCTTCACAAGGCAGTCAGTTCTCAGCTCAGATGATGAAGCTAGTCAGCAAATTATTAAACTTTATCCATGTTCCGCTAATACATACAATGTAACCAAGATCATATAGAATTATAAAATTTATTCAAATGCCAACCTCGGAATATTATCTGACTATGAAATGTCACATACATGTTTAAACTGAATTTTTAGCATCACACATGTTAAAATAACAAAAAAAAATTCTAGATAACAAAGAACGAAAATTACAGCTCCAGCCATGTCTTACTCATGTTCAACGACCTTAATACACGAATATGCAACTTTTGTCTGTTCAAATTGTTCAATTTTCATTTAATGGAAAATATCCCCGGGTCACCAAAATTATGCCCTTAGGGTCAAATTAACAACACCAAAACATTTTCAGCTCTGTATTTAGACTACAAAATCACTATATCTAAATTACGCGAAAATCAAACAAGCTGGCTGAAAAATATTGTGTCAGATAAGTTTATAATGTTCATTTCTACAGCACCATCTAATTATCATTGGAAATATGCAAACACAACCAGGCTAGTTAGATAGCAAACAGAGTTTGACCGAAAAATCTCCAACGGATTCAGACATAAGGACATTTCAAATGACCATGGCAGCGAGAACAAATTTTGGAATTCAGCGTCCACTAGATCACAAAAAAATAATAGCTCCAGTCATATCATACTTATGTTCGGCAATCCGGAATACATTAATATATAACTTATCTCTATTCAAAAGGGTCAATTTTCGTTTAAACGTCAACTTTTGGGTTGCCGAGATCGTGCCTTTAGGATCACGCAAACAATACCAAACTTTTTAGCTCTTTGTCTATCATACAGGATCACTATTACTAAATGTCCTGACAATCGAACAAGCCGATGGATAAAATTATGAAAAACACTACCAGGCAAATTTCCCAGACATTTTCATACAGCAAAGTTTATCTAACAAATCTCCGAAGGTTTCCGAGATATGGATGAGTGAACTGAGGAGTGAACTTGTACTGCTATTGAGCTATTACATACAATGTAACCACGAGTACAGACTTATACAACTTAATCAATTGTTAACCATTACATATTATCCGACTGTGAAATGTCACATTTGCACATGTTTAACTTGAATTTTTAGCATCAAAATAAGAAGAATTACAACACATATAAGGGAAGTGGGAAGAGGTGCCGACATACTGACTGCGTCACATGACTTCACAGAATAGTCCTCTGGTTAACCTATTCTAAAGCACATACCAAGAATCTAACGATTAGTGATATGTGTTGTATCTCAGGTACGCTTTTATTGTACCTGTTCATGTGGCAACTTGGATGATATGACCACACGGCCCCTAGCACCGGCATAAGCGGTATTAGATACAAATCTAGAGAGCTATGAAAATAAATTACATATCCAGTCATAACCTACGCATGTTTATTAACTGAATCACATCAATGTGCGACCTCTCTCTGTTCAAACTGGTAAATTTTGCATGTTATGAAAACTATTCCTTTTCGAGCCGTCAAAATCGTGCCCTTAAGTCAAAACTTTTTCAGCTTTTTGTCTATCCTACTTCATCACCATTCCCAAATTTCGTGAAAATCGAATTACCCATTGAAATAAAATCGTCTCAGGTTTATAACGTTCAGGAATACAGCGAAAAAAATGATCAAATGAAAACATGCAAACACATCCAGGCAAATTACACAGGCCTAGGGATATAGCAAACACAGTTGGACCCAACAAATCTCCAACGGTTTCAGAGATATGGACGTTTCAAATTGCGAATGCGGCCATAGAAAATTTTAGAATTCAACGGCCGCTGGATCACAAATGAAATAAATTACAGCTCCAGCTATATTGTGCTTATTTTCAGCAACCTGGAATACACTAATATGCAAATGGGTCAATTTTCATTTTATGAAAAAAACATCATCTTTTGAGTTGCCAAAATCATGCCTTTAGGTTCACACTAGCACCAACAAAGCATTTTCAGCTCTGTGTTTATTCTGTAGGATCACTATAACCAAATTTTAGGAAGCCGTTGGAAAAAAAAATCGTGTGAGAAAGGTTTGGAATGTTCATGACTACAGTGCCATCTAATGACGAAACAAAAACACAAACACACATTCCACAGGCTCAGTAACGCACAAGAGCATCCACTTTGTGGAAATGCTCTAATTCAGGTAGAATGGCTCATCGCCGGATCTGAGATGGATTTATTCAAATTCTGCAGACCTTGTCAAAGGTACCGTGTTGAAGTATCTCTGATACAAAATTGAATAGCCAGGTCATATATCTCGGTGGTTCTGCGAGGCTTTGAACTTCATAGAAAAGACGTGTGTATGCTACAGTCTAGCCCCTCACTAATCGAATTAACTGATGCCCTGTGCGGCTCAGTCAAACGCATCGCGCGTAATTTGATCAATTTTATTGAACATTGGAGCGATATGCAAGAGGTGGAAAAAATTGACGATCTCTGGCGACTTAAAAGCAACCATATGACTATACAGGACAGGGTTCGTCGACACCTAACATTCAGACCCGAGAATTCGGTGGATTCTCGGACATAGTCTTAGTATCTCAGCCGCGCTTGTATTGCGTCTGTTCATGTGGAGACTATGAAGTATCCACACGGCCTCTAGCAGCGGCTTCATCAGAATTAGATACGCAAGCTCGGAAGCTGTGATTATATATCAGCTCAAACAACTCATCTGATGTTAATAGATGAGCATAGTGGATATCTGATGGAGTAAACGCCTCAACATGGGGTAAACCGGGTGAATACAAGAAGACCCAGGAAAACTAACCTCTAATGCCCGACGTCGTACGGCTTAAATTTCTCACCAAATCAATAAACCTACATATATTTGTTGAGAGACATGTACAGAGGGCGGGCCCTCGCACAGAAGGCGAAGCCTCGCGGAACCATCAAAAAATGAACTGGCTATTCAATTTTGTTCCAGAAATACTTCATGTCCCTCAGACAATCCAATATTTCTCCGTTATTTTAACGATGTTAGAGGGTGATCAAATTTATGAGAACTAAAATCCACAAAATTGGGGTGACTGAATTTTAATGGGGTGATTGAATTATTAGAGGTATTACGGTGAGGACACATTTTGATGTATGTCACTGCCGTTAATCTCTGCAATACCACGATTAGTCTTAGTATCAATATGCCGCTTTGTATGCCGTACTTCGGAGGGTATTTATAAGTCTGCCTAACATGTCTAATGACACTGGCTCATCCATTCTCATGGCTTCAGATTGTATATCCCCTATGGTCGTATATACCCTCTGATGTTAAAGTGGGGCTAATTGCGGCGTGCAGCTTTTCTGCACATGGCTCTCGCCCAATCAACAGCCTCCGTTACTAAATGAAGCGAACTTGTTGAGATTACCGAATGGGGCCGATTATCGAAAAGCTCAGCGTAACTTCGGCGAGCCAATAAACATAGGCGTTGTGTATCAACGAGAAAGAACAGCGGCAAATCTTTGAGGGGCGTCCTGTTTAAAAAACCGGACTGTTATTTGTGATCTCTCAGTTAACTTCCATCATGAACGAGCAAGTAAATATACTTCGAGCTCTGGAATTTACTGCCACATATCTTGGACCTGGCGATTGCGACAGACAAAAAACTACAGGAGGGACCTTATTCATTTGTATTCTCAAGCCTCGAATTACTGTTAAACCAGGAAGAGAACCGCGATTTGCTAATTAAACACGCAAAAACCACGGGGGCTATTGTCGCCGACGAGGCTCATGCGGTGATTCGAATGTAAGTTATAAACTGGTAAATTATAATAATAAAATAATAATAATAAATTATAATATAAATTTTAAATATAATACTGAAAATTGTGATAATGCTGTTATTGTCATTTTTTTATATTCAAAGCTAATTATTTGATGAACAATTTTAAGTTTGAGCAATTTTAAGTAAGTCACTTTGATAAAAAAAATTAATTATTAAATTAAATCACAGTTGCTAAACTGAAATCCGTTATTTTCAGACCAAATCTTAATCTTAAAATTATTGATGGTTATAATTAGGGAAACAGAGATTATTATTTAATATTTAGTACTGTAAGGCAATTAGGCCTATGATGTGTTCCGATGCATATTTTTCGTCCACCTCGAGCTCCTTCACTGATTGTTTTTTACCTGCGGCACGCAGGTCTACGGGAAGCTCGCGTTGTTGTTGTTCTTGTTGTTCTTGTTCTTCTTGTGACTTTTTGAAATGCGCATGCGCTAAGAGAGTGTGATCTCTGCCACACTTTTCTTTTCAACCTCCAATCTCACATGACAACACTGCATTCAAGCGCGTTTGAATTCATTTGCAACTATATTCGGTGGAATGAATTATTGCTTCGTTGATTTCCGTTCAGACTTCAATTCTCTTACGTCAGTCGCTTTAAAGCTGTCGGTCGTCACATCAGTCACTGTCTTCAGATATTACCATTTTCATTGAACAGTATGCAAATGTATACACAATTTAAGATCCTTGGATTTCTTATATACCAAAGAAGATGAGCCGCAACCTTGTCGGTGGTTCAGCTAATTTGCATACAGTCCCAGGCGACTGTCTTAGAAAGTAGAAAAATAAGTTCACTACTTCTAGTAATCATTTTATCTACCCAATCTAGATAAAACACAAATTGGCGAAGAAGCATAACAAGTAACGCATTATCATTATGATTAACATTGAATAATACTTGGTATCAAATTATAGATCATGCATCATAAAAACAAACGCAACAATTACGTTTCAGAAGTAAGCGGAACAACTCAGCAACTTTCATCGAATAAAGATGTTTAACTTTACCCCCAAGCAATTCGCATATATGGAAATATGTTTTGAAAGGAAGAATAACTTAACCCTCTGTGGGAATCGAAACAATGACCCTCCAATCCCTGGACTTGCACTTAATGTCTTAGCTATACCGACTCATTGATAATACTCAAAACTGACTTTATGCGCAAACGGTTTTATAATACATAAATGACTATGTACTATTTAATGAGTCCGACAACCCTATGCGCGAACAGTACATCATAGTTATATTGTGTACTTTCGGTTACAAGCATGAAATTTGGCACATAGCTATTTCGAATGATCCTCTTTCGGAACCAGTCCCTCTATCCTCATTCTCGCAAGCCAGGGCCTTGCTTCGCTGGTATTGATGTTCTCGTCCTCTTCCGCACTCATAATCCCTTTAGAATTGCATTAATCACTTCCGTAAAATCAATACTTATGTGTATCAGCAGACAACGGGCAGAAACATGTTGCATTTGACATCATTCTCTCAAGTCAGAGCCCATTTCTGCTAGAACTTACTGGTTCTACACTTCACAATTTACGTTACTTTGTCAATCAGTTTTACGAATGAAATTACGTCATATATTAGCAGATACTGACCATAAAAGCGATCTATTTGACCTCGTTGTCAATGTCTTAGCTATACCGACTCATTGATAATACTCAAAACTGACTTTATGCGCAAACGGTTTTATAATACATAAATGACTATGTAGTACTTAATGAGTCCGACAACCCTATGCGCGAACAGTACATCATAGTTATATTGTGTACTTTCGGTTACAAGCATGAAATTTGGCACATAGCTATTTCGAATGATCCTCTTTCGGAACACAGTCCCTCTATCCTCATTCTCGCAAGCCAGGGCCTTGCTTCGCTGGTATTGATGTTCTCGTGCTCTTCCGCACCCATAATCCCTTTAGAATTGCATTAATCACTTCCGTAAAATCAATACTTATGTGTATCAGCAGACAACGGGCAGAAACATGTTGCATTTGACATCATTCTCTCAAGTCAGAGCCAATTTCTGCTAGAACTTACTGGTTCTACACTTCACAATTTACGTTACTTTGTCAATCAGTTTTACGAATGAAATTACGTCATATATTAGCAGATACTGACCATAAAAGCGATCTATTTGATCTCGTTGTCAAAAGCTAGGACCTTGATTTCCTTGAGAGTTTTTTAAATTTATTTTGATACCTTTCATATTGACTTGGAAGTCATTTTCGCGAATGCAATAATTTGATGTACCAAAAGATAATAACGAGAATTCGACATGATTCTCTTATACACACAGACCTTGTTTAGTGAACTAACCCTGAAATTTCGCACTTAAATCACCTCCCGAATGACTTAATGACAAACATATTCGCGAATTGATTATAGGGCGATATCCATAGATACTGACAAGAAATGTTTCTTATTTGCAGAATTTGACTTAAAAAAAAAAATTAATAAAATTATCAACCTTCGAAAAGGCTTGACCAAACATGTCGGATGAGGTGATATCTCCTAAGGATGAAATAGGTAATCATTTGTATAGAAGGAGCAAACCATGTATTGATATTGGCTTGCTGCATGGAAAAGAGTGTCAAGGTACCGTATTTAGTTTGCAGATGATAACGCACATAAATGCAGAAACTTAATTTATTATTCTAATCGAATATCAAGACTGTCACAGGCCTCAATTTGAATCGTGAAAAATGTCATTATGCCTCTTGAACAGTTCGATAAAGCCTTCAACCCCATTCCATAGTTTCACAGATCAAAGTGATAGACCTGATAATAAGTTCATTGAAAATTAACTTTGACGGAAATATAAATTTTCCATTTTGCTCGGCGAAGTAAGCGAGAAGGGAGACTGAAGAGCGTAGATGTTCGCGCTATGACTAAATCCTTGAAATTTGTTTGGATTTCCAAATATTTGAAAGCCTTTTTGATTTGCAAAAATCAACGGCTGAACGGAATGTTTTGAAACTTGGAATTCACGATACTTGTACCAAGACATTGCCAAAGCGATTATTGTGACTTCGTCTGTCAATTCAGTATAGACGGCACGGACCAGTCAACATCGTCGGATTTTGAACGAGGAAAGCGAATATATATATATTGTGTCAAATCTATTAGTCAATTCCTGCAATTGTGGGTTAGAAGTTGAAAATTACTTCCCTTGGCATGAAAACACTTGCAGATGGCGCTTTTTTTTCTACAATTACCACTACCTCCGCTGATATGTCTTTCACTGTATTATTGCCACTGCCGCAGGTTTTGACTACAATGTAGTCATTTCTCACTTGTTATTACTTACTTGTTGCACACATACCTAGCTAACGTTCAGATGAATAATTTTAGCTGAGTAAGTTTTCAATATTATATTTTGTGTTGGCTTTGATTTGTGTTGTGCTACCCTTCCTCACTGAGTTCAAGACCGGTGACATGAAGCACAGAAGTAGTAGGTAGACAGTATATACTAGCCCCTTTTCCAGGGAGGTAACTCTTGATGCCCTTTTTTCCAAGTTAAAGCATAGGGGGCGCCACATCGCCTTTTACCTATGTGGCGCCTGTGGCGCCAGGGGGCACCACCAGCTCAAGGTCACGTGGAGGTCAAAAGTAGTTCCGGCAACCCTTAACCTTTGTATTCCTCCGCGGTCTGGTGGTGATGCCGTCACTTCCGCGGACAGAAAGTAGTCCTATGTCAACCAAGTGACTTCCAATGTTAATGTATACGGGGAATGCCTAAAAAGGGTATGGGTCGAGTGAGATGTCAAAGTGAAGCCCTCCTTGAGGGCCATTCAGTCATGGGTGGGTGCATGTAAAATTAGGATTTTTTCTCGAAAATATAAAAAGCGAAACACGGACTTTACCCCTAAAATAGGGGAAAACCCCTATCAACTCTAGTCAAAAGGGCTAATATCGGTCCCCGGGCTTATTGGGGCCTGCCTATCAAGTCAATGGGGTGGGTGCATGTAAAATTAGGATTTTTTCCGAAACTATAAAAAGCGGAACACGGACTTTACCCCTACAATAGGGGTCTGTATTATACAATATAAGGGAAAATGCCTGTATGGGGTATGGGGATGGTCATTTTTTTTCGTGGGCTTTACTATGGGTTGTGGGGTCTCGTTTTTCTCGTCTCGCCAAGAAAAACACAATGGGAAGGGTCCCGGAGCGAATCGGTGAAATTTTTGGGAAAAGTCACCGAGGTCTGTATATAGGCTCATACTGGCTATATGGGGGGAGGGGTGGTCAATTTTTTTTTGTGGGTTTACTATGGGTTGTGGGGTCTCGTTTTTCTCGTCTCGCCGAGAAAAACACAATGGGAGGGGTCCCGGAGCGAATCGGTGAAATTTTTGGGAAAAGTCACCGAGGTCTGTATATAGGCTCATACTGGCTATATGGGGGGAGGGGTGGTCAAATTTTTTTTGTGGGTGTTACTATGGGTTGTGGGGTCTCGTTTTTCTCGTCTCGCCGAGAAAAACACAATGGGAGGGGTCCCGGAGCGAATCGGTGAAATTTTTGGAAAAATCACCGAGGTCTGTATATAGGCTCATACTGGCTATATGGGGGGAGGGGTGGTCAGGTTTTTTTGTGGGTGTTACTATGGGAGAAAAACACAATGGGAGGGGTCCCGGAGCGAATCGGTGAAATTTTTGGAAAAGTACCGGGTAGGTGTGGATAGGCCCATATAGCTATGTACTGGCTATATGGGAGTATAGGTTCAACCTGGGAAATTCACATACGTTCATTGTGATATGGGTTGTTTGGATTTGCTTTTCACGTCCATAGGCCTATACTGCATGCCTATGGGATCTAGGTGAGCCCCTAATGATCCTATGGTGTCGTATGAGGTCTTATTTTGAAGCTCTCGTGGAGGAGCATCCGATTGGACTAATAGTTCGTCCAATTTCAATATTCTGCGCATGCGCAGTCTGGCCCGTAGTATAGAAAGCAGGCATTTTGGGAGTATGTGGGTGTGTGTTTGGGGTAAAGATGGACCGCTATGGGTCCGAATGGGTCGTGGAAGGTGTCAAAGTGAAGCTTGTGTGGGGTAGAGTCAGAATGGCGTGTTTTTAAAATGCAAGTCGCGTCAATCTGCGCATGCGCAGTTGGTTGTAGTAAGTCAAGTGGCCATTTTGGGGCAGTGCAGGAAGGTATTTGGTGTCGAGATGGACCACCCTTGGTCCGATTGTGTCGTGGGAGGTGTTATCTTGTAGCTCGCGGGGTGTACATCCAGATTTGAGGGATGTTCACGTCATCTGTGAAGTCATCGGTGACGTCATCAGTAGGAGTAGTAGCGAAAGTGGGCATTTTGGGGCAGTGAAGGAAGGTATTTGGTGTAGAGTTGGACCATCCATATCTGTCACGCATTATACCATATCTTTGTTGTGTTATACCACATCTGTCCTGCATTATACCATATATGTCCTGTATTATACCATACCTGTCCTATGTTATACAATATCTGTTCTGTATTATACCAAATCTGTCCTGTATTGTACCATATTTGTCCTCTATTGTACCATATATGTCCTGTATTATACCAAATCTGCCATGTATTATACAGTATCTGTCCTGCATTATACCAAATCTGTGCTGTATTATACAATATCTGTCCTTTGTTATACCATATCTGTGCTGTATTATACAATATCTGTCCAGTATTCTGCAATATATGTTCTGTATTATACAAAATCTGTCCTGTATTATACAGTATCTGTCCTGTATTGTACCATATATGTCCTGTATTATACCATATCTGCTCTGTATTATAAAATATTTCTCCTCTATTATACCATATCTGTGCCATACCAGTATTCTGCAATATATGTTCTGTATTATACCAAATCTGTCCTGTAGTATACAGTATCTGTCCTGTATTGTACCATATATGTCCTGTATTATACCATATCTGCTCTGTATTATACAATATTTCTCCTCTATTATACCATATCTGTGCTGCATTATACCATATCTGTCCTGTATTGTACCATATATGTCCTGTATTATACCAAATCTGTGCTGTATTATACAATATTTGCCCTCTATTATACCATATCTGTGCTGTATTATACCATATCTGTCCTGAATTATACCCTATCTGTGCTGTATTATGCAATATCTGTCCTGTGTTATACAATATCTGTCCTGTATTATACCAAATCTGTCCTGTTTTGTACCATATTTGTGCTGTATTATACAATATATGTTCTGTATTATACCAAATCTGTGCTGTATTATACAGTATCTGTCCTGTATTATACCAAATCTGTGCTGTATTATACAATATATGTTCTGTATTATACCAAATCTGTCCTGTATTATACAGTATATGTCCTGTATTATACCAAATCTGTGCTGTATTATACCATATTTGTCCTGTATTGTACCATAGCCGTTGTCGTGAATAGCAATGTTCATACAGTTTATTATCCCCAATGTTACATCATACCCAGGCTGGGGGAGCCGCCCTGGGCATGTTTAGTATGTTCACAGCAAAACAAATTGAAATATCAAACACCATGTTTTATTATTTAACGCACCGTCACATTAGGTACAAGTGTTTACTGAGCTCAAGTCAACGATCAGCATGTAGACATATAGAGTATGAACGGCATGGTATGGTATGCATCAGTGCACGGGTGACGCATTCAGCCGAGGGGGTCGGTCAGCTTGGTAACGAAAAACGTAACATTGGTCACCCTCTCCACTGTCCACTTGGTGTTGGGGCGTTGGGGTTGGGCCCATTCCAAGAGATCCACGGTGTCCAGTTTCTCCAGCATCGTCTCTAGCGACACCCGGTTAATGATGGTAAACGGTTGGTCAAATACCTGGATGTTACTGCTAGGGTAAAAGTATCGGACTTGGACTGTCTCCTTATGCTGCAGCACATAACTAAACGCCAGATTTAATTTGAAGGCCGTAGTTTGGTCGTTGAAGATGGCTTCTACGTAGCTACGTAGACGGGCGAGGTCGGTCAGTCGGAAATTGTAGATATCTTGAATAGGGCGATGACGGTTGAAACGTATCATGGACCAATGGCGCCGATAGATGTCACTCACTGGATGGGCGTTCTGTAAGAGATCGCTAGGAACATTTATGGGCTCGTCCAGAAAATGTTCGATGTTGTCAGGCGTATGACTCGAAACCGTAACGGTGGGGCCCGTCTGGATATCCAGGCTCTTCTGAACTGTGGGTATAGGCGGGCTCTCCGTCATCGCATCACCAGTGGCGTTCGTCTCCCCGGGCTCATCGTCACTGGGTCTGACCTTCCGCGGCTCCTCTTCAGTGGAAAGTTGTCGCCCAAACCGTAGAGACGGGGCATGAATCAAACGCTGATGCCGTCTTAACTGACTGCGTCGTTTGAAGAGTTGACCACAATCCCTACATTGTTCCGTCGCGCCCTCGTGGAATGAGTGTTCGTGGCGCAGTAAAGGACCATTCCGATTAAATGACCGTGCGCAGGTTATACAAGTATACCGTGCATCGTTGTGGGTGGAGGCCTTGTGGCGGTGCAAGTCGTGCAGACGAGTAAACTGCTTCTGGCAAGTTGTGCAAGTGAACATCTTGGTGGTTGACAGAGTGTCTGATGAAACGGCCAGGCCGCTTCCCTTTTGTAGCACGCTAGCTGGCTATCTATTTTTAGCACACTCAGTTCAACTATCCCCAAGTCGAGGGCCGAGATGTACTGGCGTACGACTGAGCCGCATTGTGTGTGTGTGTGTGCGTGTGTGTGTGTGTGTGAGCAGTGGATTTTACATCCGGGATCTTGTCAACATCTGGGTTTCCCAGTGGGTTTTCCCCATCGTTCCTCCGTCTTCCATCCGGGTACTGTGGTTTTACATCCGTGTCATCTTACATCCGTGTTTTTCATGAGTCGCATTGCGCACGTGTGTGTGTTTGTGTTTGTGTCCATTCGTGCACAATGTAGAATTACGTTCTCTTCGAAAACTTCCTCTCATCGCATCAATATGCTCAAACCCATTCAAAATAAACACAACCAAGAGACATCAACAACAACAGGCACATTGCGTAATACATGTTTTATTATCCTCACACCATCACCACCACCACCACCTGGCGTTGACGCCGTCAACGATCAGCATGTAGACATATAGAGTATGTACGGCATGTTATGGTATTCATCAGTGCATGAGTGACGCATTCAGCCGATGGGGGTGGTCGGTCAGCTTGGTAACGAAAAACGTGACATTGGTCACCCTCTTTACGACCCATTGTGTGTTGGGGCGTTGTTGTTGGGCCCATTCCAAGGGATCCACGGTGTCCAGTTTCTCCATCATCGCCTCTAGCGACGCCCGGTTAATGATGGTAAACGGTTGGTCAAATACCCGGATGTTACTGCACGGGTAAAAATATCGGGCTTGGTCTGTGTCCTTATGCTGCAGCACATAACCAAACACCAGATTCAACTTGCAGGCCGTAGTTTGATCGTTGAAGATGGCTTCCACGTAGCTGCGTAGACGGGCGAGGTCGGTCAGTCGGAAATTGTAGATATCTTGAATAGGGCGATGACGGTAGAAACAGTGCTGGATCATGGGCCAATGGCGCCGATAGATGTCACTCACTGGATGGTCTTCGTGTAACACATCGCTAGGAACACTTATTGGTTCGTTCACGAAGTGTACTTTGCCCTCCACGTCGTACAAAATCTGGCCCACGGTCTTGTCGTCGGAATTTGACTGTTGAATTAGGGCGACATACTCATCGGCCCTCGTACGATGGGTGGGAGTTCAGTAGTATATAAAACCCCGATTCCTTAGCATTGACCTACCTTTTTGTTCCCCCGGGGGAGGATTGAGGAGGAACTTGATCACGTGACCATCATGTGACCAACACAGAAGAGTTCCAATCTAGGGGGAGGTAACTGTGGGTCACTATAGTTCCGGCAACCTTTGACCTTGTATTCTTCCGCGGTGATGCGGTCTGGCGGTGATGCGGTCGCGGCAAAAAGCTTCCGCGGAGAAAAAGTAGACCCTAGATAAAATGGTCCGATTGGGTCGAGTGAGGTATCAAAGTGAAGCATTCGTGAAGGGGCATCTGATGGGGCTGGGTGTGGGGTTGAAATATCGGCAATCTGCGCATGCGCGGTGGCCAAAGGGTATGAAAATAGACGTTTTGGAGCTAGGGGAGCCACTAATGGTCCAATGGGGTCATATGAGGTATCAATGTGAAGCATTCGTGAAGGGGCATCTGATGGGCTGGGTGTGAGATTGAGATATCGGCATTCTGCGCATGCGCGGTGCCCAAAGGGTATGAAAATAGACGTATTGGAGCTAGGGGAGCCACTAATGGTCCAATGGGGTCATATGAGGTATCAATGTGAAGCATTCGTGAAGGGGCATCTGATGGGCTGGGTGGGAGATTGAGATATCGGCATTCTGCGCATGCGCGGTGGACAAAGGGTATGAAAATAGACGTTTTGGAGCTAGGGGAGCCACTAATGGTCCAATGGGGTCATATGAGGTATCCATGTGAAGCATTCGTGAAGGGGCATCTGACTGGACTAGCGGCTCGGGCGTTGTCACCATTCTGCGCATGCGCAGTGGACCAAGGGTATGGAAATAGACGTTCTGGGATCTAGGGGAGCCCCTAATGGGCCGATGGAGTTGTATGAGGTATCAAAGTGAAGCCTATGTGAAGGGGCATCCAGTCAATGGGGTGGGTGCATGTAAAAATTTTCCTGAAAAAAAAAAACGGAATACGGACTTTATCGAAAAATCCTGGAAAATACCTATATGGGGTATGGGGGTATATAGGTCACCGGGCTTAACGGGGCTCGCCTATCAATAGAGTTATCTTCCCCTAGTTCCAGGGTGGGTGTATGTAAAATTTTTCCTGAAAAAATACGGAAGACGGACTTTATCCTAAATTACGGCAAAATGCCTATATGGGGTATGGGGGGTATAGCACCATCCTGGGAAACCTACTTCTCGACATTTGCGGTATGGTTGTTTGGATTTGTTTTCTTAGTCTCGTCAAGACAAACATGATAGGAAGTGTCGCGGAGCGAATTGGTAAAATTTTTGAAAAAGTACCATACAGCCCGTATAGACCCATATAGGCCCATACTAGGGGTATAGTACTAATGTTTGTCCCACTGGGAAACCTACTTCTAGACATTTGCGGTATGGTTGTTTGGATTTGTTTTCTTAGTCTCGTCAAGACAAACATGATAGGAAGTGTCGCGGAGCGAATCGGTGAAATTTTTGAAAAAGTTCGAGGAGCCCCATATAGACCCATATAGTCCCATACTGGGGGTATAGGACCAATGTTTGTCCCACTGGGAAATCTACTTCTAGACATTTGCGGTATGGTTGTTTGGATTTGTTTTCTTAGTCTCATCAAGACAAACATGATAGGAAGTGTTGCGGAGCGAATCGGTGAAATTTTTGAAAAAAGTCACCGAGACCCATATAGACCCATATAGTCCCATACTGGGGGTAGAGGACCAATGTTTGTCCCACTGGGAAACCCACTTCTAGACATTTGCGGTATGGTTGTTTGGATTTGTTTTCTTAGTCTCGTCATTTAGAACATGATAGGAAGTGTCCCGGAGCGAAACGGTGAAATTTTTGAAAAAAGTCACCGAGACCCATATAGGCCCATAGGCCTATACTGCATGGCTATGGGAGTATAGGCCCATACGGGGTGGACGTGTTGGAGTCTAGGTGAGTTCCTGGTGGTCCAATGGTGTCGTATGAGGTCTTATTTTGAAGCTCTCATGCAGGAGCACTTGACTACACGAATGGTTCGTCCGTTGTCAATACTCTGCGCATGCGCAGTCTGGCCGTAGTATAGAAATCAGGCATTTTGAGGGGGTATGTGGGTGTGTTTGGGGTAGAGATGGACCGCTATGGGTCCGAATGGGTCGTGGAAGGTGTCAAATTGAAGCTTGTGTGGGTTAGAGTCAGAATGGTGTGTTTTTAAGTGCAAGTCGCGTGGTTGTAGTAAGTAAAGTGGCCATTTTAGGGCAGTACAAGAAGGTATTTGAGGTCGAGATGGACCATCCTTGGTCCGAATGCGTCCTGCGAGGTGTCATTTTGTAGCTCTCGAGGTGTAGACCCCGATTTGGGGGCTGTTCACAGCATCTGTGACGTCATTGGTGACGTCATCAGTACGAGTAGTAGCGAAAGTGTGCATTTTGGGGCAATGAAGGAAGGTATTTGGGGTAGAGATGCTTCATCCTCAGTCCGAATGCGTCGTGTGGGGTGTCATCTTGTAGTTCTCGGCGTGCAGACCTCGATTTGAGGGCTATCCACAGCATCTGTGACATCATTGGTGACGTCATCAGTAGGAGTAGTAGCGAAAGTGAGCATTTTGGGGCAGTGAAGGATGGTATTTGGGGTAGAGATGGACCATCCTTGGTCCGAATGCGTCGTGTGAGGTGTCATCTTGTAGCAACGCTCACCAACGCCATTCTTAATGCTTCAACGCCCAGGTGAAATAGCTCAGAAGCTCTGATATTCCATGGAATTGTCACTAATTCTTCGAAATGCAGTGACGCCCGTCGACGCCCGTCGTTACACCTTAACACTCTAACATAACACCATGATATAGACCGGAGAGAGAACAACAACAGCAATAACAACAAGGATTCCTACTGATGACGTCACCAATGATGTCACAGATGCTGTGGACAGCCCTCAAATCGAGGTCTGCACGCCGAGAACTACAAGATGACACCCCACACGACGCATTCGGACTGAGGATGAAGCATCTCTACCCCAAATACCTTCCTTCACTGCCCCAAAATGCACACTTTCGCTACTACTCGTACTGATGACGTCACCAATGACGTCACAGATGCTGTGAATAGCCCCCAAATCGGGGTCTGCACGCCGAGAGCTACAAAATGACACCCCACACGACGCATTCGGACCAAGGATGGTCCATCTCTACCCCAAATACCTTCCTTCACTGCCCCAAAATGCACACTTTTCGCTACTCGTACTGATGACGTCACCAATGACGTCACAGATGCTGTGAACAGCCTCCAATCGGGGTCTACACCCTGAGAGCTACAAAATGACACCTCCCAGGACGCATTCGGACCAAGGATGGTCCATCTCGACCCCAAATACCTTCTTGTACTGCCCTAAAATGGCCACTTTACTTACTACATCCAACTGCGCATGCGCAGATTAAGGCGACTTGCACTTAAAAACACACCATTCTGACTAACCCACACAAGCTTCAATTTGACACCTTCCACGACCCATAGCGGTCCATTTCTACCCCAAACACACCCACATACCACCTCAAAATGCCTGCTTTCTATACTACGGCCAGACCGCGCATGCGCAGAGTATTGACAACGGACGAACCATTCGTGTAGTCAAGTGCTCCTGCATGAGAGCTTCAAAATAAGACCTCATACGACACCATTGGACCACCAGGGACTCACCTAGACTCCAACACGTCCACCCCGTATGGGCCTATACTCCCATAGCCATGCAGTATAGGCCTATGGGCCTATATGGGTCTCGGTGACTTTTTTCAAAAATTTCACCGTTTCGCTCCGGGACACTTCCTATCATGTTCTAAATGACGAGACTAAGAAAACAAATCCAAACAACCATACCGCCAATGTCGAGAAATAGGTTCCCAGGATGGTGCCATACCCCCCATTTTCCCGTAATTTAGGATAAAGTCCGTCTTCCGTATTTTTTCAGGAAAAATTTTACATACACCCACCCTGGAACTAGGGGAAGATAACTCTATTGATAGGCGAGCCCCGTTAAGTCCGGCGACCTATATACCACCATACCCCATATAGGTGTTTTCCAGGATTTTTCGATAAAGTCCGTGTTCCGTTTTTTTTTCAGGAAGATTTTTACATGCACCCACCCCATTGACTGGATGCCCCTTCACATAGGCTTCACTTTGATACCTCATACAACTCCATCGGCCCATTAGGGGCTCCCTAGATCCCAAAACGTCTATTTCCATATCCTTGGTCTACCGCGCATGCGCGGAATGGTGACAACGGCCGAGCCTCTAGTCCAGTCAGATGCCCCTTCACGAATGCTTCACATGGATACCTCATATGACCCCATTGGACCATTAGTGGCTCCCCTAGCTCCAAAACGTCTATTTTCATACCCTTTGGCCACCGCGCATGCGCAGAATGCCGATATCTCAATCTGACACCCACCCCATCAGATGCCCCTTCACGAATGCTTCACTTTGATACCTCATACAACTCAATCGACCCATTAGTGGCTTCCCTAACTCCAAAACGTCCATTTTCATACCCTTTGGCCACCGCGCATGCACAGAATGCCGATATCTCAATCTCACACCCAGCTCATCAGATGCCCCTTCACGAATGCTTCACATTGATACCTCATATGACCCCATTGGACCATTAGTGGCTCCCCTAGCTCCAAAACGTCTATTTTCATACCCTTTGGCCACCGCGCATGCGCAGAATGCCGATATCTCAATCTCACACCCAGCCCATCAGATGCCCCTTCACGAATGCTTCACTTTGATACCTCATACAACTCCATCGACCCATTAGTGGCTTCCCTAGCTCCAAAACGTCTATTTTCATACCCTTTGGCCACCGCGCATGCGCAGAATGACCCTATTTCAACCCCACACCCAGCCCATCAGATGCCCCTTCACGAATGCTTCACTTTGATACCTCATATGACCCCATTGGACCATTAGTGGCTCCCCTAGCTCCAAAACGTCTATTTTCATACCCTTTGGCCACCGCGCATGCGTAGATTGCCGATATTTCAACCCCACACCCAGCCCCCTCAGATGCCCCTTCACGAATGCTTCACTTTGATACCTTACTCGACCCAATCGGACCATTTTATCTAGGGACTACTTTTTCTCCGCGGAAGCTTTTTGCCGCGACCGCATCACCGCCAGACCGCATCACCGCGGAAGAATACAAGGTCAAAGGTTGCCGGAACTATAGTGACCCACAGTTACCTCCCCCTAGATTGGAACTCTTCTGTGTTGGAGGTAGTTTCCCCCATCGATCACATGATGGTCACGTGATCAAGTTCCTCCTCAATCCTCCCCCGGAGGGAACAAAAAAGTAGGTCAATGCTAAGGAATCGGGCTTTTATATACTACTGAGTTCCCCCTGTCTCGATATTGGTGCCTACGGTCTCTTCTACCTGCAAACGTGGCTGCGGAACAGGGTGTCGTGTGCGTTGGTGTCGCAGCAACTGACTGGTCAGTTTGAAAAGCCGACCACATTCTTCGCATGGACGCTTGGGTACTTCATGGTGTGCACGTGTGTGGCGCTGTAAATGATCCGGGCGCTGAAACGACAGTGTACATATCGTACAGCTATACCGGGCGGTTCCTTCGTGCTTGGTAGCCTCATGGCGGCGTAAGTCGTGCAGACGAGTGAATGATTTCGAGCACGTAGTACAAGGGAACATCTTGGTGGTTGACAGAGTGTCTGATGAAACGGCCAGGCCGCTTCCCTTTTATAGCACGCTAGCTGGTGATCTATTTTTAGCACACTCTACCCCAAGTCGAGGATCGATACTGGTGTACTGGTGTACGACTGAGCCGCATTGCGCGCGCGTGTGTGTGTGTGTGTGTGTGTATGTGTGGGCTGTGGATTTTACATCCGGAATCTTGTCAATATCCCGGTTTCCAAGTGGGTTTTTCCCGTCGTTCCTCCGTCTTCCATCCGGGTACTGTGGTTTTACATCCGGGTCCCCATCTTACAGCCGGGTTTTGCACATCTGTTGACCTCAATAATTTGCATATGACCTCTGTGAGGTCACTTCTGCTTCCGTTCACGTGACCGGAACTGACCTTCGGCCCCTGCGCGCAGTTTTTATCCGGTATTGTAGCGCGCGCATGGGCCGAAGGTCAGTTCCGGTCACGTGGACGGAAGTGGAAGTGACCTCACAGAGGTCATATGCAAATTATTGAGGTCAACAGGTGTCCAAAACCCGGCTGTAAGATGGGGACTAGGATGTAAAACCACAGTATCCGGATGGAAGTCGGAGGAATGACGGGAAAAACTTGGAAACCCGGATGTTGACAAGATCCCGGATGTAAAATCCACAGCCCACACATACACACACACACGCGCGCGCGCGCGCGCAATGCGGCTCAGTCGTACACCAGTACACCAGTCTCGATCCTCGACTTGGAGTAGAGTGTGCTAAAAATAGATCACCAGCAAGCGTGCTATGAAAGGGAAGCGGCCTGGCCGTTTCATCAGACACTCTGTCAACCACCAAGATGTTCACTTGTACTACGTGCTCGAAATCATTCACTCGTCTGCACGACTTACGCCGCCATGAGGCTACCAAGCACGAAGGAAACGCCCGGTATAGCTGTACGATATGTACACTGTCGTTTCAGCGCCCGGATCATTTACAGCGCCACACACGTGCACGCCATGAAGTACACAAGCGTCCATGCGAAGAATGTGGTCGGCTTTTCAAACTGACCAGTCAGTTGCTGCGACACCAACGCACACGACACCCTGTTCCGCAGCCACGTTTGCAGGTAGAAGAGCCCGTAGGCACAAATATCGAGACAGGGGGAACTCCCACCCATCGCACGAGGGCCGATGATGATGTCGCCCTAATTCAACAGTCAAATTCCGACGACAAGACATTGGGTCAGATTTTGTACGACGTGGAGGGCAAAATACACTTCGTGGACGAACCCATAAATGTTCCTAGCGATCTGTTACACGAAGACCATCCAGTGAGTGACATCCCATGATCCGGCACTGTTTCTACCGTCATCGCCCTATTCACGATATCTACAATTTCCGACTGACCGACCTCGCCCGTCTACGCGCCTTCAAGTTGAATCTGGCGTTTGGTTATGTGCTGCAGCATAAGGACACAGACCAAGCCCGATATATTTACCCGAGCAGTAACATCCGGGTATTCGACCAAGCGTTTACCATCATTAACTGGGCGTCGCTAGAGGCGATGATGGAGAAACTGGACACCGTGGATCCCTTGGAATGGGCCCAACAACAACGCCCCAACATACAATGGGTCGTAGGGAGGGTGACCAATATCACGTTTTTCTTTACCAAGCTGACCGATCACCCCCATCGGCTGAATGCGTCACTCATACACTGAAGAGTACCATAACATGCCGTACATACTTTATATGTCTACATGCTGATCGTTGACGGCGTCAACGCCAGGTGGTGGTGGTGGTGATGGTGCGAGGATAATAAAACGTGTATTACGCAATGTGCCTGTTGTTGTTGATGTCTCTTGGTTGTGTTTATTTTGAATGGGCCTGAGCATATTGATGCGATGCGAGGAAGTTTTCGAAGAGAACGTAATTCTACATTGTGCACGAATGGACACAAACACAAACACACGCTCGCAATGCGGCTCACGAAAAACACGGATGTAAGATGAGGACACGGATGTAAAACCACACTACCCGGATGGAAGACGGAGGAACGATGGGGAAAACCCACTGGGAAACCCAGATGTTGACAAGATCCCGGATGTAAAATCCACTGCCCACACACACACACACACACACACACACTCCTATGCCCACATACGTTCCTTATTAAGCGTGTGTATATAATTGTGCAACATTGTAGCGATCGTGGTGCAACATTGTAGCGATCGTCAACAATGTTTGCAATAATGTTGCAACAATGTTTTTTGTTGTTGACGAACGCTCTTGTAACAATGTTGCAGAGTAACCTCGTCAAAAAAGACACTTTTTTAATCAAAAACTGTTTTAGAAACATCGTTTCTTATAGAAGAAACTTCTTTAAAAACATCGTTTCTTATAGAGAATTTGCAAATTTAAAATGACATTCTTAGTTGGAGTTCGATTATTTCAAAAGATTTTATCCTTATTAGGTCTCCAAAAAGTACTTGATAGGGAATAGATTGCACGTTAAAGTACTTGATAAGGATACATTCGTGTACCCACACACACACACACACACACAATGCGGCTCAGTCGTACGCCAGTACATCTCGGCCCTCGACTTGGGGATAGTTGAACTGAGTGTGCTAAAAATAGATCACCAGCTAGCGTGCTATAAAAGGGAAGCGGCCTGGCCGTTTCATCAGACACTCTGTCAACCACCAAGATGTTCACTTGCACAACTTGCCAGAAGCAGTTTACTCGTCTGCACGACTTGCACCGCCACAAGGCCTCCACCCACAACGATGCACGGTATACTTGTATAACCTGCGCACGGTCATTTAATCGGAAGGATCCTTTACTGCGCCACGAACGCTCATTCCACGAGGGCGCGACGGAGCAATGTAAGGATTGTGGTCAACTCTTCAAACGACGCAGTCAGTTAAGACGGCATCAGCGTTTGATTCATGCCCCGTCTCTACGGTTTGGGCGACAACTTTCCACTGAAGAGGAGCCGCGGAAGGTCAGACCCAGTGAAGATGAGCCCGGGGAGACGAACGCCACTGGTGATGCGAGGACGGAGAGCCCGCCTATACCCACAGTTCAGAAGAGCCTGGATATCCAGCCGGACCCCACCATTACGATTTCGAGTCATACGCCTGACAACATCGAACATTTTCTGGACGAGCCCATAAATGTTCCTAGCGATCTCTTACAGGACGCCCATCCAGTGAGTGACATCTATCGGCGCCATTGGTCCATGATACGGCAATGTTTCAACCGTCGTCGCCGTATTCAAGATATCTACAATTTCCGACTGACCGACCTCGCCCGTCTACGTAGCTACGTGTAAGCCATCTTTAACGACCAAACTATGGCCTTCAAATTGAATCTGGCGTTTGGTTATGTGCTGCAGCATAAGAAGACAGTCCAAGTCCGATACTTTTACCCGAGCAGTAACACCCAGGTATTTGACCAACCGTTTACCATCATTAACCGGGTGTCGCTAGAGACGATGCTGGAGAAACTGGACACCGTGGATCCCTCGGAATGGGCCCAACAACAACGCCCCAACACCAAGTGGACAGTGGAGAGGGTGACTAATGTTACGTTTTTCGTTACCAAGCTGACCGACCCCCTCGGCTGAATGCGTCACCCGTGCACTGATGAATACCATAACATGCCGTACATATATGTTTATATGCTGATCGTTGACTTGAGCTCAGTAAACACTTGTCCCTAATGTGATGCTGCGTTAAATAATAAAACATGGTGTTTGATATTTCAATTTGTTTTGCTCTGAACATACTAAACATGCCCAGGGCGGCTCCCCCAGCCTGGGTATGCTGTAACATTTGGGATAATAAACGGTATGAACATTGCTGAACTTGTTGTTATTCACGACAACGGATATCCGATTGTATAATACAGAACATATATTGTATAATACAGGATATATATGGTACAATACAGGACAGATATGGTATAATACAGCACAGATTTGGTATAATACAGGACATATACTGTATAATACAGGACAGATATTGTATAATACAGATGGATGGTCCATCTCTACACCAAATACCTTCCTTCACTGGCCCAAAATGCCCACTTTCGCTACTACTCCTACTGATGACATCACCGATGACGTGAACATCCCTCAAATCGGGATGTACACCCCG
The DNA here is from genome assembly GCA_036873755.1 of Hanleya hanleyi. Classification (NCBI taxonomy): domain Eukaryota; kingdom Metazoa; phylum Mollusca; class Polyplacophora; order Lepidopleurida; family Hanleyidae; genus Hanleya; species Hanleya hanleyi. Next base: position 52,531 of record JAVTVY010035620.1, on the reverse strand, counting down.
AGAGCTACAAGATAACACATCCCACTACACAATCGGACCAAGGATGGTCCATCTCGACAGCAAATACCTTCCTGCACTGCCACAAAATGGCCACTTGATTACTACAACCAACTGCGCATGCGCAGATTGACGCGACTTGCATTTTAAAAACACCCCATTCTGACTCTACCCCACACAAGCTTCACTTTGACACATTGCACGACCCATTTGGACCCATAGCGGTCCATCTCTACCCCAAAAACAGCCCCCACATACCCCCACCCCGCCCAAAATGCCTGCTTTCTATACTACGGACAGACTGCGCATGCGCAGACTATTGAACACGGACGAACCATTAGTCGATACATTACAAAGTCCACGAGAGCTTCAAAATAAGACCTCATACGACACCATAGGACCATCAGGGGCTCACCTAGACTCCAAAACGTTCACCCCGTATGGACCTATACCCCCATAGCCATGCAGTATAGGCCTATGGGCCTACCCAGGCCTCGGTGAACATTTTCCAAAAAAATCACCGTTTCGCTTCGAAACCCTTCCCATCGTGTTCTAAATGACGAGACGAGAAAAACAAGACCAAACAACCCATATCACAATGAACGTGTGTGAACTTCCCAGGTTAGACCTATACCCCATAGCCAGTCTATGGGCCTACCAAGGCCTCGGTGAACTTTTTCCAAAAATTTCACCGTTTCGCTTCGAAACCCTTCCCATCGTGTTCTAAATGACGAGACGTGAAAAACAAGACCAAACAATCCATATCACAATGAACGTGTGTGAATTTCCCAGGTTGGACCTATACCCCATAGCCAGCCTATGGGCCTACCCAGGCCTCGGTGAGCTTTTTCCAAAAAATTCACCGTTTCGCTCCGGGACCCTTCCCATCATGTTCTAAATGACGAGACGAGAAAAACAAGACCCCACAACCCATATCACAATGAACGTGTGTGAATTTCCCAGGATGGATCTATCCCCCATAGCCAGTATGGAGCTATATGGGCTATATGGTACTTTTCCAAAAATTTCACCGTTTCGTTCCGAGACCCTTCCCATCGTGTTCTAAATGACGTGACGAGAAAAACAAGACCAAACAACCCATATCACAATGAACGTGTGTGAATTTCCCAGGTTGGACTTATCCCATCCCATAGATAGTATGGAGCTATATGAGCCTATATCCAGGCCTACCCGGTATTTTCGAAAAATTTCACCTTTTCGCTCGGGGACCCTTCCCATCGTGTTCTAAATGACGAGACGAGAAAAACGAGACCCCACAACCCATATCACAATGAACGTGTGTGAATTTTCCAGATTGGACCTATCCTTCCCATAGCCAGTATGGAGCTATATGGGCCTACCCGGTACTTTTCCAAAAAAATTCACCGTTTCGCTCCGAGACCCTTCCCATCGTCATTTTCTTGGCGAGACGAGAAAAACAAGACCAAACAACCCATATCACAATGAACGTGTGTGAATTTCTCAGGTTGGACGTATCCATCCCATAGCCAGTATGAAGCTATATGAGACTATACTCAGCCTACCCGGTACTTTTCGAAAAATTTCACCGTTTCGCTCGGAGACCCTTCCCATCGTGTTCTAAATGACGAGACGAGAAAAACAAATCCAAACAACCCATATCACAATGAACGTGTGTGAATTTCCCAGATTGGACCTATACCCCCATATATCCAGTATGGTACTATATGGGCTATATGGTACTTTTCCAAAAATTTCACCGTTTCGCTCGGGGACCCTTCCCATCGTGTTCTAAATGACGAGACGAGAAAAACAAATCCAAACAACCCATATCACAATGAACGTGTGTGAATTTCCCAGGTTGAACCTATACCCCCATATAGCCAGTATAGGACTACATGGAGCTATATACAGACCTCGGTGACTTTTCCCAGAAATTTCACCGATTCGCTCCGGGACCCCTCCCATTGTGTTTTTCTCGGCGAGACGAGAAAAACGAGACTCCACAACCCATAGTAACACCCACAAAAAAAATTGACCACCTCTCCCCCCATATAGCCAGTATGAGCCTATATACAGACCTCGGTGACTTTTCCCAAAAATTTCACCGATTCGCTCCGGGACCCCTCCCATTGTGTTTTTCTCGGCGAGACGAGAAAACGAGACCCCACAACCCATAGTAACACCCACAAAAAAAATTAACCACCCCTCCCCCCCATATAGCCAGTATGAGCCTATATACAGACCTCGGTGACTTTTCCCAAAAATTTCACCGATTCGCTCTGGGGCCCTCCCATTGTGTTTATCTTGGCGAGACGAGAAACACGAGACCCCACAACCCATAGTAAAGCCCACGAAAAAAATTGACCATCCCCATACCCCATACAGGCATTTCCCCTTATATTGTATAATACAGACTCCTATTGTAGGGGTAAAGTCCGTGTTCCGCTTTTTATATTTTCGGAAAAAATCCTAATTTTACATGCACCCACCCCATTGACTTGATAGGCAGGCCCCGATAAGCCCGGGGACCGATATTAGCCCTTTTGGCTAGAGTTGATAGGGGTTTTCCCCTATTTTAGGGGGTAAAGTCCGTGTTTCGCTTTTTATATTTTCGGGAAAAAATCCTAATTTTACATGCACCCACCCATGACTGAATGGCCCTCGAGGAGCACTTCACCTTGACACCTTCCACGGGCCATTTGGTCCACTAGGGACCCACCCCGGTCACAAAACGTCTATTCCCATCATACTCTTTTTAGGCATTCCCCGTATACATTAACATTGGAAGTCACTTGGTTGACATGGGACTACTTTCTGTCCGCGGAAGTGACGGCATCACCGCCAGACCGCGGAGGAATACAAAGGATAAAGGTTGCCGGAACTACTTGTGACCGCCACCTGGCGCCACAGAGGTCAATGGCGTGCATGGGCGCTTCCTATACTTTACCCTGGAATCAAGGGCATCAAGAGTTATCTCCCTGGAAAATGCGACTTGAAATGTTCTTTATATACTACTCACATCATCCACCATCAAAACTGAAAACGTTTCTCTCTTTTATCAGGCAACATCCACCAAGAGAACTGTCATATGTCCCTGTCTTATTCTGTTCTAACACAAGGCTATTCTATGGATAACAAATTCTTTATCCTGTGGAGCTGACGTTTCGTTGGAGATACTCCCAACTTTTTCAAAGCCATACTTTAAACTTCCAACTTTTTCAAAGAGATACTCCCAACTTTTTCAAAGAGATACTCCCAACTTTTTCAAAGCTTAGATTTAAAAAGTTGGAAGTATCTCCAACGAAACGTCAGCTTCACAAGAATAAAGAAGTTGTTATCCATAGAATAGCCTTGTGTTGTATACGCCGACTTCTAAATGCCTATCAAAACGAAATTATTCTGTTCTGTCAGTTATGTCAGACAACATCCACCAGCTGAACGGTCATATATCCCTGTCTTCTGTTCTGTCAGTTATATGGGACATCATCCACCAGCAGAACGGTCATTTATCAATGTCGTATTCTGTTCGATCAGTTATAGCAGACAACACCCACCAGGAGAACGGTCATATGTTCCTGTCTTATTCTGTTCTATCAGTTATAACAGACAACATCCAACAGGAGAACGGTCATATATCCTTGTCTTATTCTGTTCGATCAGTTATAGCAGACAACACCCTTCAGGAGAACGGTCATATGTTCCTGTCTTATTCTGTTCGATCAGTTACATGTATATCAGACAATACCCACCAGGAGAACGGTCATATGTGTCAGTTTTTCTCTGTTCTGTCAGTTATGTTAGACAACATCCACCAGCAGGTTGGGCATATTACAACGCATATAAGGGAAGTGGGAAGAGGTGCCGACATACTGGTAGAGCCACATGACTTCACAGTATAATCTTCTGGTTAACCTATTCTAAAGCACATACCAACAATCTAACGATTCATGATATGTGTTGTATCTCAGGTACGCTTTTATTGTACCTGTTCATGTGGTAACTTGAATGACATGACCACACGGCCCCTAGCATCGGCATAAGCGGTATTAGATACAAATCTAGAGAGCTATGATGCCAATGCTCCGACAACTCGTATATCGGTAATTGGTGAGCTGTGTCGCTGTGACAACTCGTACACTGGGGATTGGTGAGCTGTATCGTCGTCAGAAGAAAATGACGACATTTAACACAAAAGACTAGTCTGTAAGGCCCGATGTCGACCCAGCATTAACTTCCCACAATGCCAACATATATCAAAATACAACACATATAAGGGAAGTGGGAAGAGGTGCCGACATACTGACTGCGTCACATGACTTCACAGAATAGTCTTCTGGTTAACCTATTCTAAAGCACATACCAAGAATCTAACGATTCGTGATATGTGTTGTATCTCAGGTACGCTGAGAAAGGTCTGTACAGGGGGGTCGGGCCTCGGGGACGAAACGTCCACCAGCAGAATCTCGCCATATACAGGTAAAAATTACAACGCATATAAGTGGAAAGTGGTGCCGACATACTGACAGAGCCACTTGACTTCACAGTATATGTCCCTGTGTTATTCTGTTCTGTCAGTTATATCGGACATCATCCACCGGGAAATAAATTGAACCCTTGATGACACATCTAATGGCATGTTCATCACAATCTGAGTAAGTTTTAACTCCGAAAACCACCAGATACGTCAACGCGATATCACATAACATAGGCATAGCCACTTTCACCGTTCAAATTCACCGCACGGGCCATATTTTTTTTTTTTTTTTTTTTTTTTTGCTGTCATATTTCTCAGTTAGTCACCGCTGGCGTTTCCGTGGCAACAAAAGTAATTAATCGATAAGATATATGAGCGCTCGCGTGATACCCTGCATAACATCATTATTACGAAATACAATATACAATACAATTGATGAGACAGGAATAGACGACATCTCTGCTGATGGATATGACTGATAAGACAGAATATGTTAACGTTTTCTTCGTAGATGTTCCCTGATATAACTGATAAAACAGAATATGTTAACGTTTTCTTGGTAGATGTTCTCTGATATAGCTGATAAGACAGAATATGTTAACGTTTTCTTGGTAGATGTTCCCTGATATAACTGATAAGACAGAATATGTTAACGTTTTCTTGGTAGATGTTCCCTGATATAACTGATAAGACAGAATATGTTAACGTTTTCTTGGTAGATGTTCTCTGACATAACCGATAAAACAGAATATGTTAACGTTTTCTTGGTAGATGTTCCCTGATATAACTGATAAGACAGAATATGTTAACGTTTTCTTGGTAGATGTTCGCCGATATAACCGATAAGACAGAATATGTCAGCGTACTCTTGGTAGATGTTCTCTGATATAACTGATAAGACAGAATATGTTAACGTTTTCTTGATAGATGTTCCCTGATATAACAGAATATGTTAACGTTTTCTTGGTAGATGTTCTCTGACATAACCGATAAAACAGAATATGTTAACGTTTTCTTGGTAGATGTTCCCTGATATAACTGATAAGACAGAATATGTTAACGTTTTCTTGGTAGATGTTCCCTGATATAACTGATAAGACAGAATATGTTAACGTTTTCTTGGTAGATGTTCGCCGATATAACCGATAAGACAGAATATGTCAGCGTACTCTTGGTAGATGTTCTCTGATATAACTGATAAGATAGAATATGTTAACGTTTTCTTGATAGATGTTCCCTGATATAACTGATAAGAGAGAATATGTTAACGTTTTCTTGGTAGATGTTCTCTGATATAACCGATAAAACAGAATATGTTAACGTTTTCTTGGTAGATGTTCCCTGATATAACTGATAAGACAGAATATGTTAACGTTTTCTTGGTAGATGTTCGCCGATATAACCGATAAGACAGAATATGTCAGCGTACTCTTGGTAGATGTTCTCTGATATAACTGATAAGACAGAATATGTTAACGTTTTCTTGGTAGATGTTCTCTGATATAACCGATAAAACAGAATATATTAACGTTTTCTTGGTAGATGTTCGCCGATATAACCGATAAGACAGAATATGTCAGCGTACTCTTGGCAGATGTTCTCTGATATAACTGATAAGACAGAATATGTTAACGTTTTCTTGGTAGATGTTCCCTGATATAACCGATAAGACAGAATATGTCAGCGTATACTCTTGGTAGATGTTCTCTGATATAACTGATAAGACAGAATATGTTAACGTTTTCTTGGTAGATGTTCTCTGATATAACTGATAAGACAGAATATGTTAACGTTTTCTTGGTATAAGTTCCCTGATATAACTGATAAGACAGAATATGTTAACGTTTTCTTGGTAGATGTTCTCTGATATAACTGATAAGACAGAATATGTAAACGTTTTCTTGTTAGATGTTCTCTGATATAACTGATAAGACAGAATATGTTAGCTTTCTCTTGGTACATGTTCTGAATTGAATTTGAATTGAATTGAACCTTTATTAACCTTAGTATCAGGTTAAGATAAATCGTAAATGTATGTAATGTACTTAACCGTACAGAAGGCGGGAATACAGCCCATAGAGGGCTCGTTCTATCCCAAGTGTATATATGGTATAGATTGACATCAGTTAATCTTGATTTAACATGGGAGCGAAGGTTATCTTTTCTGTCTGTGACACGCGCCACAGGAGGTCACCTGGGTATACACATTACCTAATGGCGTAATCCTCTTAGCGCTCTGGCGATAGACAAGAGGCGATAACGTAGACATATCTTGTTATCTTAAAATGTCTTCATTCGTCTGCAAACTGCTATAGCGTGCGGCCGCATCTTGGCATCTCAGCTTTACCCCCATTTATTTTTAATGGATATCGCCATGGCAGGCGAGCAGGAGGAACAAGGCAACGTACTCTCCGTCCACCAGTGGGGTGAATCACATAAGATCGACGAAGATGCTATCAAGCAACTGATTAAGCATGGATTCAGTTCCTCCGAGGCCCTGAATCTCCTAGCGGAAGATGACTTCGAGGTCACAAAGATATCTCGCGGTCAACAAAAACTGATTTTGCATGCACTAGGCCAACGGGGCATGTCTACCGCTGGAGGAATTTCGGGTCATTTACCGACAGAGATGCGGAGGAGTGAAAACCCCTCAGATCACGACACACATAACCCAGGACTCGGCGACACCCCAGCCCAACCGACAAGTGAGACACACGGCCAAGTCGACACAGACCCCTTTGTGGCAACAGTACTTCGAGACTTGCAGAATAATCAACGCGGCCAACTCCCCACAGCGGCACCGAACGCACAACACAACCCGACGATGGGGTGCAATGGAAACCATGCGGGTAGGCTGGCTTTTTCTTCCATTCCCCCACTTGATCCACTTACATTCAACATGGCGGAGACCTCAAACGTCTTACCGGGCGATAATACAATACCACAACAACTTAGCTGGATGAACCCCCAAATATATTTAACAAACATCGGCCAGCAGTCCAAACAAAAGAATGGTCACCTTGATATCATCGACTTTGTGGAGTTTTCTGGCGGTTTCGCAAACGAAGATCACGTGATATCCGATCAGGATGGTACTCAAGTGATTTTACGCTCGGGCGCAAGAAAACCTAAACTAGAAACTCTGAGTTTAGCACAGTGGTCTCTTGCCAACCTCGCAATTTTCCATCGATTGCTCGCGAGCGGTTACCTCCCCTCGGTTACTATACTCGACTACCTGTCATACACAACCAGAATTCTACAGTTGAGTCAGCGCTATGACTTAGGGAGCGTGTGGGCATACGACCGTGAATACCGTCGTCTGCAACACCAGCATAGATTTCGTTGGAGGACGGATATATCCCATTTACAACTAGTTCATCTTCGTGCAAAGAAGCTGTCAGATAATTATCATCCGGCTAGCTCTAGTGCTTCTGCTCGACGTCCAACGAGAGGATCCGGTCCAAAAACCCCGGACGGTAAGGAGATTTGCAAGAAGTTCAACTCGCGAGCTGGTTGCAGTTACACAGACTGTAAATTTGTGCACACGTGCTCGGTGCCGAGCTGTTCTCAATCGCACCCCGCCACTTCACATGAAGCGTTAAAAAACTGAATATACAACCCGTCCCAGGTCTCTGTTACGAGGCCTGGGAAGAGGAACTCAGTGACGATCCAGACAGGGACTTTATTTTATCGGGAATAAAGAACGGTTTTGACATTATCCCTCCAGAATCTAAACTGGTTCCTGTGGAAGTAAACAATCACCCTTCGGCATCTCCAAAAAATCCCGATTTTTCGAAAGTTCATGCTAAGGTGCTAAGCGAAATAGAACAAGGAAATTACGTTCCCTCATCTGTGCGTTCAACTGTTGTCAGCCCACTGGGAGCTATTCCCAAACCCGACGGAGATGTCCGACTAATCCATGATTGCAGCAGGCCGACCTGTTTTTCTGTCAATAGCTACGTATCGGAACTTGACTCAGTTAAATACCAGTCTGTTGACGATGCAGCAAAGTTAATGACACCGAACTGCTATATGGCTAAGGTGGACCTAAAGTCTGCTTATAGATCTGTTCCCATCAGTGAAGCCAGTCAGAAGGCTACTGGGTTAAAATGGGAGATCAACGGCTCACCCATCTACCTTCGGGATACAAAGTTATTGTTCGGGTCTCGCCTTGCGCCCAGTATCTTCCATCGTTTAACTCAAGCGGTGCGGCGTATGATGATACGTAGAGGTTTTTCATCTAATCTCGTGGTTTACCTGGACGACTTCTTCATCTGTTTTTCTTCTTTCGAGGATTGCACACGCGTGTTAGGCATTTTAGTGCGATTATTACGGAAATTGGGCTTCTGTATCAACTGGAAAAAAGTGGAGGATCCGACACAGTGTCTGACATTCCTCGGTATCGAACTTGATTCTCGCACTATGACTTTAGCTCTATCCGACGACAAACTTGCGAATCTGCGGCAGACTTTGGACGATTTTACACGGAAACAACGGGTTTCCAAACGGCAACTACAATGCCTGGTGGGTAAATTGAATTGGGCGGCTGGAGTTGTGTATGGAGGTAGGACTTACCTCCGCCGGTTAATCAACAGGCTTAATTCTTTGCGGCACTGGCATCACAAGCTTAAATTATGTGACGAAATTCACGAAGACTTGAAGTGGTGGGCTTCATTCATTAGTGTATTTAATGGGAGATCTACAATTCTGGACAACACTCCCATATCTTGTGTTTATACGGACGCATGTAATATTGCAGCTGGGGGATTTTTCATGAACGACTGGTTTCATGTAAACTTTGAACACGACATGCCCAAGGCTCGTTCACTGCATATTAATTTTAAAGAAACTATGGCGGTTGTCTTAGCAGCCACGCGCTGGGCCACGTCATATGCCAACAAACGTATTGTGGTGCTCTCTGACAATACGGCAACGGTTGGCATGATCAACAAGGGCACAGCAAAGCAGCCGTATGTAATGGCAGCGTTAAGACATTTGTTCTGGTTGTCCGCAATCTTTAACTTTCGAATTACTGCGCGTCACATCTCCGGCTTTAGAAACACTTTGGCCGATAGTGCGTCTAGGATCCACGAACCGGGAAAGTTGGAACTGTTAAAATCTTACCTGCCCCAACCTGTTAACCTAATTCACCATGTTACAATTCAGACACTTGCTTCTGTCTTCCCCAGGGACACTGGATCTGCGACAGACCTTGGACAAGGAAGTAACCACATATCGGAGTTTGGTATTTGCTGATTCCACGAAAAAGACTTATCGGTCCCATTACAAGTCATTTCAACAGTTCTGTGTGCGTCTTGACATTGCCATGGCTCCTATATCCAGGGAAAATTTAGCTAGATATATAGTCTACTTGGCACGGAAACTCTCTTATTCATCTGTATTACAATACCTGAACATTGTTAAGCTTATTCACCGGGAATATGGTTATTCTGATCCACTGAGCAATTCTTGGTATATATCTAGTTTATTGAAAGGTATCCGTCGCGGACTCGGAGATATCGTCTGCCCTAAACTTCCTATCACATTAGATATTTTATATAAATTGTTTTTCTGGTTGGCTTTATCCAGTACTTTTGATCTTACAGTCTGGGCAGTGTGTTTAGTTGCATTTTTCACCTTTTTCAGGAAATCGAACCTTCTAATCATGTCCCCTCTGACTTTTAACCCAGAGTTACATTTGTGTCGCGGGGATTTCAAGTTTACCACCCATGGAGCCGTAATTCGAGTCCGATGGTCTAAAACGGTTCAATTTAAAGAACGTGTATTTGAAATTCCGATCCCTCACATCCCACGCTCCCCACTTTGCCCCTCCTGTGCCACATTACTCTCTTTTAAACTGACCCCGGCTGCCGAGACCTCGCCGGCTTTCATGTATTTCGGTGTGTCCGCGCCCAAAGCTCTAACATACCCAGTTTTCATCAAACGCTTAAAAGTCCTTCTTTCCCTTGCGGGATTGGATCCTTCCAAGTATTCCGGACACAGTTTCCGGCGCGTCATTGGCCCTTCAGTGTGGCATTTCACCCGACTTGATTAAATTGCAAGGGGACTGGTGCAGTGACTCGTATTTTAGATATATGGACCCGGCCCCCGCGGCCCGAGCTCAGGTTGCTGCTACCTTGGGCAAATATGTTCAAGACCATTATTCATTTTTTTTTTTTTATCCTACGGTGGTTTGGATGGTTTGGAGAGATTTGATTTGAATATTTTAGTTGTTACTTTGAATTTTAACTAGTGCATGTATCCTTGCTGCGGTATTGCAGGCGGCCTTTGCGGCAGAATTAATTAAAATGTCCCTACATCACCCAAACCACTGTAGTTATTGTCTTGTTTATGATTTGTTGTTTTTGTCTATATTTCATTGATTTATTATGTTTGTTATTTTGTAGTTCTAGTTTATAGCTGTTCAAGCTTATCAGTAGGGACCCGAGTTAAGGTATTGATTGACATCAGTTAATCTTGATTTAACATGGGAGCGGAGGTTATCTAGCTGCCCTGTCATCTTTTCTGTCTGTGACACGCGCCACAGGAGGTCACCTGGGTATACACATTACCTAATGGCGTAATCCTCTTAGCGCTCTGGCGATACACAAGAGGCGATAACGTAGACATACCTTGTTATCTTAAAATGTCTTCATTCGTCTGCAAACTGCTATAGCGTGCGGCCGCATCTTGGCATCTCAACTTTACCCCCATTTATTTTTAATCCCTCCCTCCCAGACCCTAGAATTATATGCTGCGTTAAAACCGACCAATGCGTCGTTATATAAATTGTGACAGATTTGATTTGAATATTGGAGAGATTTGATTTGAATATTTTAGTTGTTACTTTGAATTTTAACTAGTGCATGTCGCTTTGCGACATATGTATCCTTGCTGCGGTATTGCAGGCGGCCTTTGCGGCAGAATTAATTAAAATGTCCCTACATCACCCAAACCACTGTAGTTATTGTCTTGCTTATGATTTGTTGTTTTTGTCTTTATTTCATTGATTTATTATGTTTGTTATTTTGTAGTTCTAGTTTATAGCTGTTCAAGCTTATCAGTAGGGACCCGAGTTAAACAAAATGTAAATTGTGACAATGCAACCTGAGGATTAGATGGAAAGTCAAACCTATACAGCAAAGAACATGACAGTGTATTTTTTTATATTAGAAATTGAAACCTTTTTCTCATTTGGTGTCTCATATAACAGATGGGTCACCATAACCATATCAAGTTTTTAGCCAATTCAGTATAAAGGTATAAAACTGATAAAAATTGGGTTGAAACCTGTACGCCAGGACATATATGACATAGAATCTGTACATAATTAAACTAATCAGAGTTTTAAGAGAGAATTGTCGAGGGAGGCTATTCCACTTATAAGACTCTCGGACCTTTGACTTTAGCGGTATGAAAGAGAAAAATTGTGAGAAAAAGCGTGGTTTATATAGATTGAAATGTGCCTGTCGGGTTGAGTAGGAGTGAATGGTGGACAAGAGAGTAAAGTAGGCGCGAAAAGAGTGGGGTAAAGAAATTGGGTCGAAGATGAATTTCTGGTCAAGTAAAAGAAGATTATAATTTTTCGGCACCGCAAAAGGCAGGAGCTTCTGTTTAGAGAAAAGATTCTCTGATTAAATGATCATACAAAGTATGTTGACATCATCTTGGTACAGCGGTGTGAAGTGGGTTTGTTATTGGATATTGGACATTGGACATTCATATTTCACAGGTTCGGTTTACAAAGGTTAAATATTCAAAAATATTCAGTGGATATTCGTTGGATATTCATTTGATATTCATTTGATATTCGTTTGATATTCGTTTGATATTGGATATTCAATGGATATTCGACATATGAAATGCCGATTCGTCTCATATCATGTAGAGGGGTATAATTAATGAACTTTTCGTCTAAACTAAGCCGCGCGCCGCTCCAATTTTACTCTGTTTAGAAAGGCCACGAACGTAGCTACATGTACACCATACCCTTAATTTCAGAGCGGCGCGCGGCTTCGTTTTTTTATGTGCGATTTCGAAATATTAAAAAATATGAAAAAATATATTATGAAAAGGGGTATAATTAATGAACTTTTCGTCTAAACTAAGCCGCGCGCCGCTCCAATTTTATTCTGTTTAGAAAGACCACGAAGGTAGCTACACCATACCCTTCATTTCAGAGCGGCGCGCGGCTTCGTTTTTTTTTATATGCTATTTCGAAATATTAAAAAATATGAAAAAAATATATTATGAAAGTGGGTATAATTAATGAACTTTTCGTCTAAACTAAGCCGCGCGTCGCTCCAATTTTACTCTGTTTTGAAAGACCACGAAGGTAGCTACACCATACCCTTAATTTCAGAGCGGCGCGCGGCTTCGTTTTTTTTATATGCTATTTCGAAAGATTGACAAAAATGAAAAAAAATATATGATGATGAATGGTATAATTAATGAACTTTTCGTCTAAACTAAGCCGCGCGCCGCTCCAATTTTACTCTGTTTTGAAAGACAACGAACGTAGCTACACCATACCCTTAATTTCAGAGCGGCGCTCGGCTTCCTTTTTTTATATGCTATTTCGAAAGATTGAAAAATATGAAAAAAATATATCATGAAGCGGGGTATAATTATTGAACTTTTCGTCTAAACTAAGCCGCGCGCCGCTCCAATTTTACTCTGTTTTGAAAGACCACGAAGGTAGCTACACCATACCCTTAATTTCAGAGCGGCGCGCGGCTTCGTTTTTTTTATATGCTATTTCGAAATATTAAAAAAGATGAAAAAAATATATTATGAAAATGGGTATAATTATTGAACTTTTCGTCTAAACTAAACCGCGCGCCGCTTCAATTTTACTCTGTTTAGAAAGACCACGAAGGAAGCTACACCATACCCTTAATTTCAGAACGGCGCGCGGCTTCGTTTTTTTTTATATGCTATTTCGAAATATTAAAAAATATGAAAAAATATATTATGAAAATGGGTACAATTAATGAACTTTTCGTCTAAACTAAGCCGCGCGCCGCCCCAATTTTACTCTGTTTAGAGAGACCACGTACGTAGCTACACCATGCCCTTAATTTCAGAGCGCCGCGCGGCTTCGTTTTTTTATATCTTATTTCGAAAGATTAAAAAATATGAAAAAATATATCATGAAGAGGGGTATAATTATTGAACTTTTCGTCTAAACTAAGTCGCGCGCCGCTCCAATTTTACTCCGTTTTGAAAGACCACGAACGTAGCTACACCATGCCCTTAATTTCAGAGCGGCGCGCGGCTTCGATTTTTTTATATCTTATTTCTAATGATTAAAAAATATGAAAAAAATATATTATGAAAAGGGGTATAATTAATGAACTTTTCGTCTAAACTAAGTCGCGCGTCGCTCCAATTTTACTGTGTTTAGAAAGACCACGAAGGTAGCTACACCATACCCTTAATTTCAGAGCGGCGCGCGGCTTCGTTTTTTTTATATGCTATTTCGAAATATTAAAAAATATGAAAAAAATATATTATGAAAGGGGGTATAATTAATGAACTTTTCGTCTAAACTAAGCCGGGCGCCGCTCCAATTTTACTCTGTTTTGAAAGACCACGAACGTAGCTACACCATGCCTTTAATTTCAGAGCGGCGCGCGGCTTCGTTTTTTTTATATCTTATTTCGAAAGATTAAAAAATATGAAAAAATATCTCATGAAAAGGGGTATAATTATTGAACTTTTCGTCTAAACTAAGCCGGGCGGCGCTCCAATTTTACTCTGCTTAGAAAGACCACTAAGGTAGCTACACCATACCCTTAATTTCAGAGCGGCGCGCGGCTTCGTTTTTTTTATATGCTATTTCGAAAGATTAAAAAATATGAAAAAAATATATGATGAAGAAGGGTATAATTAATGAACTTTTCGTCTAAACTATGCCGCGCGCCGCTCCAATTTTACTCTGTTTTGAAAGACCACGAACGTAGCTACACCATGCCCTTAATTTCAGAGCGGCGCGCGGCTTGGCTTTTTTTTGATGTGCTATTTCGAAAGATTAAAAAATACGAAAAAAATATATGATGAAGAAGGGTATAATTAATGAACTTTTTGTCTAAACTAAGTCACTGTCAGGCACAGACCCATGTTTTTGTATTTGGTAAATATGTCTGTCAAATACACCTGGGCCTATCGTACTGTGCCTTTAACATTTTACATTAACCAACAATACATGTGAACATTTCCTCACACACAATTGAGAGCCACTTTAATGCTCCTCTTATCAGAGCGGGTGGTTGGTGGGTGCCTGCCCGTTTTATATCTAGTTGTCTCTAGCCAACTTTCCATACAAATAAACATGACTGTTTTTCCCCCAACTACTTCTGTTTCCCCTTATTGAATGCCCTTCATCTGTCTATACCAGAGATTTATATTGCTCATGTGAAAGGGACGGCAAGTTCACACTAGACCGATGGGATCAAGTGTGGCCGTGGCCTCTAGTTTTATATGCTATTTCGAAATATTAAAAAATATGAAAAAAATATATTATGAAAAGGGGTACAATTAATGAACTTTTCGTCTCAACTAAGACGCGCGCCGCCCCAATTTTACTCTGTTTAGAGAGACCACGAAGGTAGCTACACCATATCCTTAATTTCAGAGCGGGGCGCGGATTTGTTTTTTTTTATATTCTATTTCGAAATATTAAAAAATATGAAAAAAATATATTATGAAAAGGGGTATAATTAATGAACTTTTCGTCTAAACTAAGCAGCGCGCCGCTCCAATTTTACTCTGTTTAGAAAGACCACGAAGGTAGCTACACCATACCCTTAATTTCAGAGCGGCGCGCGGCTTCGTTTTTTTTATATGCTATTTCGAAATATTAAAAAATATGAAAAAATATATCATGAAGTGGGGTATAATTACTGAACTTTTCGTCTAAACTAAGCCGCGCGCCGCTCCAATTTTACTCTGTTTAGAAAGACCACGAAGGTAGCTATACCATACCCTTAATTTCAAAGCGGCGCGCGGCTTCGCTTTTTTTTGATGTGCTATTTCGAAAGATTAAAAAATATGAAAAAAATATATGATGAAGAAGGGTATAATTAATGAACTATTCGTCTAAACTAAGCCGCGCGCCGCTCCAATTTTACTCTGTTTTGAAAGACCACGAACGTAGCTACACCATGCCCTTAATTTCAGAGTGGCGCGCGGCTTCGTTTTTTTTATATCTTATTTCGAAAGATTAAAAAATATGAAAAATATATCATGAAGAGGGGTATAATTATTGAACTTTTCGTCTAAACTAAGCCGCGCGCCGCTCCAATTTTACTCTGTTTAGAAAGACCACGAAGGTAGCTACACCATACCCTTAATTTCAGAGCGGCGCGCGGCTTCGTTTTTTTATATGCTATTTCGAAATATTAAAAAATATGGGAAAAATATATCATGAACATGGGTACAATTAATGAACTTTTCGTCTAAACTAAGCTGCGCGCCGCACCAATTTTACTCTGTTTAGAGAGACCACGTACGTAGCCACACCATACCCTTAATTTCAGAGCGGCGCGCGGCTTCGTTTTTTTATATGTTATTTCGAAAGGTTAAAAAATATGAAAAAATATATATCATGAAAATGGGTATAAATAATGAACTTTTCGTCTAAACTACGCCGTGCGCCGCTCCCATTTTACTCTGTTTTGAAAGACCACGTACGTAGCTACACTATGCCCTTAAATTCAGAGCGGCGCGCGGCTTCGTTTTTTTCATATGCTATTTCGAAAGATTAAAAAATATGAAAAAAATATATCATGAGAAGGGGAATAAATAATGAACTTTTCGTCTAAACTAAGCCGCGCGCCGCTCCAATTTTACTCCGTTTTGAAAGACCACGTACGTAGCTACACTATGCCCTTAAATTCAGAGCAGCGCGCGGCTTCATTTTTTTTATATGCTATTTCGAAAGATTAAAAAATATGAAAAAAATATATCATGAAAAGGGGTATAATTAATGATCTTTTTCTCTAAACTAAGCCGCGCGCCGCTCCGATTTTAATCTGGTCTGAAAGATCATGTACGTAGCTACACCATACCCTTAATTTCAGAGCGGCGCGCGGCTTCGTTTTTTTTATATGTTATTTCGAAAGATTAAAAAATATGAAAAAATTATATCATGAGATGGGGTATAAATAATGAACTTTTCGTCTAAACTAAGCCGCGCGCCGCTCCAATGTTACTCTGTTTTGAAAGACCATGTACGTAGCTACACCATACCCTTAATTTCAGAGCGGCGCGCGGCTTTGTTTTTTTTATATGCTATTTCGAAAGATTAAAAAATGTGAAAAAAATATCCCATGAAAATTGGTATAATTAATGAACTTTTCGTCTAAACCAAGCCGCGCGCCGCTCCAATTTTACTCTGTTTTGAAAGACCACGTACGTAGCTACACTATGCCCTTAAATTCAGAGCGGTGCGCGGCTTCGTTTTTTTTATATGCTATTTCGAAAGATTAAAAAATATGAAAAAAATATATCATGAAAATGGGTATAATTAATGATCTTTTTCTCTAAACTAAGCCGCGCGCCGCTCCGATTTTAATCTGTTTTGAAAGACCACGTACGTAGCTACACTATGCCCTTAAATTCAGAGCGGCGCGCGGCTTCGTTTTTTTTATATGCTATTTCGAAAGATTAAAAAATATGAAAAAAATATATCATGAAAATGGGTATAATTAATGAACTTTTCGTCTAAACTAAGCCGCGCGCCGCTCCAATTTTACTCTGTTTTGAAAGACCACGTACGTAGCTACATTATGCCCTTAAATTCAGAGCGGCGCGCGGCTTCGTTTTTTTTATATGCTATTTCGAAAGATTAAAAAATATGAAAAAAATATATCATGAAAATGGGTATAATAAATGAACTTTTCGTCTAAACTAAGCCGCGTGCCGCTCCAATTTTACTCTGTTTTGAAAGACCACGTACGTAGCTACACTATGCCCTTAAATTCAGAGCGACGCGCGGCTTCGTTTTTTTTATATGCTGTTTCGAAACAGACGTCTACTGCGGGGCTATTTCGAAATATTAAAAAATATGAAAAAAATATATTATGGAAACGGGTATAATTAATAAACTTTTCGTCTAAACTAAGCCGCGCGCCGCTCCAATTTTACTCTGTTTAGAAAGACCACGAAGGTAGCTACGCTATACCCTTAATTTCAGAGCGGCGCGTGGCTTCGTTTTTTTTATATGCTATTTCGAAAGATTAAAAAATATGAAAAAAATATATGATGAAGATGGGTATAATTAATGAATTTTTCGTCTAAACTAAGCCGCGCGCCGCTCCAATTGTACTCTGTTTTGAAAGAACACGAATGTAGCTACACCATGCCCTTAATTTCAGACCAGCGCGCGGCTTTGTTTTTTTTATATCTTATTTCGAAAGATTAAAAAATATGAAAAAATATATCATGAAGAGGGGTATAATTATTGAACTTTTCGCCTAAACTAAGCCGCGCGCCGCTCCAATTTTACTCTGTTTAGAAAGACCACGAAGGTAGCTACACCATACCCTTAATTTCAGAGCGGCACGTGGCTTCGTTTTTTTATATGCTATTTCGAAATATTAAAAAATATGAAAAAAATATATTATGAAAAGGGGTATAATTAATGAACTTTTCGTCTAAACTAAGCAGCGCGCCGCTCCAATTTTACTCTGCTTAGAAAGACCACGAAGGTAGCTACACCATACCCTTAATTTCAGAGCGGCGCGCGGCTTCACTTTTTTTTGATGTGCTATTTCGAAAGATTAAAAAATACGAAAAAAATATATGATGAAGAAGGGTATAATTAATGAACTTTTCGTCTAAACTAAGCCGCGCGCCGCTCCAATTTTACTCTGTTTTGAAAGACCACGAACGTAGCTACACCATGCCCTTAATTTCACAGTGGCGCGCGGCTTCGTTTTTTTTATATCTTATTTCGAAAGATTAAAAAATATGGAAAATATATCATGAAGAGGGGTATAATTATTGAACTTTTCGTCTAAACTAAGCCGCGCGCCGCTCCAATTTTACTCTGTTTAGAAAGACCACGAAGGTAGCTACACCATACCCTTAATTTCAGAGCGGCGCGTGGCTTCGCTTTTTTTTGATGTGCTATTTCGAAAGATTAAAAAATATGAAAAAAATATATGATGAAGAAGGGTATAATTAATGAACTTTTCGTCTAAACTAAGCCGCGCGCCGCTCCAATTTTACTCTCTTTTGAAAGACCACGAAGGTAGCTACACCATACCCTTAATTTCAGAGAGGCGCGCGGCTTGGCTTTTTTTTGATGTGCTATTTCGAAAGATTAAAAAATACGAAAAAAATATATGATGAAGAAGGGTATAATTAATGAACTTTTCGTCTAAACTAAGTCACTGTCAGGCACAGACCCATGTTTTTGTATTTGGTAAATATGTCTGTCAAATACACCTGGGCCTATCGTACTATGCCTTTAACATTTTACATTAACCAACAATACATGTGAACATTTCCTCACACACAATTGAGAGCCACTTTAATGCTCCTCTTATCAGAGCGGGTGGTTGGTGGGTGCCTGCCCGTTTTATATCTAGTTGTCTCTAGCCAACTTTCCATACAAATAAACATGACTGTTTTTCCCCCAACTACTTCTGTTTCCCCTTATTGAATGCCCTTCATCTGTCTATACCAGAGATTTATATTGCTCATGTGAAAGGGACGGCAAGTTCACACTAGGCCGATGGGATCAAGTGTGGCCGTGGCCTCCAGTTTTATATGCTATTTCGAAATATTAAAAAATATGAAAAAAATATATTATGAAAAGGGGTACAATTAATGAACTTTTCGTCTCAACTAAGCCGCGCGCCGCCCCAATTTTACTCTGTTTAGAGAGACCACGAAGGTAGCTACACCATACCCTTAACTTCAGAGCGGGGCGCGGATTTGTTTTTTTTATATTCTATTTCGAAATATTAAAAAATATGAAAAAAATATATTATGAAAAGGGGTATAATTAATGAACTTTTCGTCTAAACTAAGCAGCGCGCCGCTCCAATTTTACTCTGTTTAGAAAGACCACGAAGGTAGCTACACCATACCCTTAATTTCAGAGCGGCACGCGGCTTCGTTTTTTTTATATGCTATTTCGAAATATTAAAAAATATGAAAAAATATATCATGAAGTGGGGTATAATTATTGAACTTTTCGCCTAAACTAAGCCGCGCGCCGCTCCAATTTTACTCTGTTTAGAAAGACCACGAAGGTAGATACACCATACCCTTAATTTCAGAGCGGCGCGCGGCTTCGTTTTTTTTATATGCTATTTCGAAAGATTGAAAAAAATGAAAAAAATATATGATGAAGAATGGTATAATTAATGAACTTTTCCTCTAAACTAAGCCGCGCGCCGCTCCAATTTTACTCTGCTTTGAAAGACCACGAACGTAGCTACACCATGCCTTTAATTTCAGAGCGGCGCGCGGCTTCGTTTTTTTTATATCTTATTTCGAAAGATTAAAAATATGAAAAAAATATATTATGAAGAGGGTATGGTATTGAACTTTTCGTCTAAACTAAGCCGCGCGCCGCTCCAATTTTACTCTGTTTAGAAAGACCACGAAGGTAGCTACACCATACCCTTAATTTCAGAGCGGCGCGCGGCTTCGTTTTTTTATATGCTATTTCGAAATATTAAAAAATATGGGAAAAATATATCATGAACATGGGTACAATTAATGAACTTTTCGTCTAAACTAAGCTGCGCGCCGCACCAATTTTACTCTGTTTAGAGAGACCACGTACGTAGCCACACCATACCCTTAATTTCAGAGCGGCGCGCGGCTTCGTTTTTTTATATGTTATTTCGAAAGGTTAAAAAATATGAAAAAATATATATCATGAAAATGGGTATAAATAATGAACTTTTCGTCTAAACTACGCCGTGCGCCGCTCCCATTTTACTCTGTTTTGAAAGACCACGTACGTAGCTACACTATGCCCTTAAATTCAGAGCGGCGCGCGGCTTCGTTTTTTTTATATGCTATTTCGAAAGATCAAAAATATCAAAAAAATATATCATGAAAATGGGTATAATTAATGAACTTTTCGTCTAAACTAAGCCGCGCGCCGCTCCAATTTTTACTCTGTTTTGAAAGACCACGTACGTAGCTACACCATACCCTTCATTTCAGAGCGGCGCGCGGCTTCGTTTTTTTTATATGCTATTTCGAATGATTAAAAAATATGAAAAAAATATATCATGAAAAGGGGTATAAGTAATGATCTTTTTCTCTAAACTAAGCCGCGCGCGCTCCGATTTTAATTTAATCTGAAAGACCATGTACGTAGCTACACCATACCCTTAATTTCAGAGCGGCGCGCGGCTTCCTTTTTTTTAATATGTTATTTCGAAAGATTAAAAAATATGAAAAAATATATCATGAGAAGGGGTATAAATAATGAACTTTTCGTCTAAACTAAGCCGCGCGCCGCTCCCATTTTTACTCTGTTTTGAAAGACCACGTACGTAGCTACACCATGCCCTTAAATTCGGCTTCGTTTTTTTTACATGCTATTTCGAAAGAATAAAAAATATGAAAAAAATATATCATGAAAATGGGTATAATTAATGAACTTTTCGTCTAAACTAAGCCGCGCGCCGCTCCAACTCTACTCTGTTTTGAAAGACCACGTACGTAGCTACACTATGCCCTTATATTCAGAGCGGCGCGCGGCTTCGTTTTTTTTATATGCTATTTCGAAAAATTAAATAATATGAAAAAATATACCATGAAAAGGGGTATAATTAATTAACTTTTCGTCCAAACTAAATCGCGCGCCGCCTCCATTTTACTCTGTATTGTAAGACCACGTACGTAGCTACACCATACCCTTAATTTCAGAGCGGCGCGCGGCTTTGTTTTTTTTATATGTTATTTCGAATGATTAAAAAATATGAAAAAAATATATCATGAGAAGGGATATAAATAATGAACTTTTCGTCTAAACTAAGCCGCGCACCACTCCAATTTTACTCTGTTCTGAAAGACCACGTACGTAGCTACACCATGCCCTTAATTTCAGAGCGGCGCGCGGCTTCGTTTTTTTTATATGCTATTTCGAATGATTAAAAAATATGAAAAAATATATCATGAAAAGGGGTATAATTAATGATCTTTTTCTCTAAACTAAACCGCGCGCGCTCCGAGTTTAATTTGATCTGAAAGACCACGTACGTAGCTACACTATGCCCTTAAATTCGGCTTCGTTTTTTTTATATGCTATTTCGAAACATTAAAAAATATGAAAAAAATATATCATGAAAATGGGTATAATTAATGAACTTTTCGTCTAAACTAAGCCGCGCGCCGCTCCAACTCTACTCTGTTTTGAAAGACCACGTACGTAGCTACACTATGCCCTTATATTCAGAGCGGCGCGCGGCTTCGTTTTTTTTATATGCTATTTCGAAAAATTAAATAATATGAAAAAATATACCATGAAAAGGGGTATAATTAATTAACTTTTCGTCCAAACTAAATCGCGCGCCGCCTCCATTTTACTCTGTTTTGTAAGACCACGTACGTAGCTACACCATACCCTTAATTTCAGAGCGGCGCGCGGCTTTGTTTTTTTGATATGCCATTTGGAAACATTAAAAAATATGAAAAAATATATCGTGAACAGGGGTATAATTAATGAACTTTTCGTCTAAACTAAGCAGCGAGCCGCTCCCATTTTACTCTGTTTTGAAAAACCACGTACGTAGCTACACCATGCCCTTAATTTCAGAGCGGCGCGCGGCTTCGTTTTTTTTTATATGCTATTTCGAAAGATTAAAAAATATGAAAAAAATATATCATGAGAAGGGGTATAAATAATGAACTTTTCGTCTAATCTAAGCCGCGCCGCTCCAATTTTACTCTGTTTTGAAAGACCACGTACGTAGCTACACTATGCCCTTAAATTCAGAGCGGCGCGCTGCTTCGTTTTTTTTATATGCTATTTCGAATGATCAAAAATATCAAAAAAATATATCATGAAAATGGGTATAATTAATGAACTTTTCGTCTAAACTAAGCCGCGCGCCGCTCCAATTTCTACTCTGTTTTGAAAGACCACGTACGTAGCTACACTATGCCCTTAAATTCAGAGCGGCGCGCGGCTTCGTTTTTTTATATGTTATTTCGAAAGATTAAAAAATATGAAAAAAATATATCATGAAAATGGGTATAATTAATTAACTTTTCGTCTAAACTAAGCCGCGCGCCGCTCCCATTTTACTCTGTTTTGAAAGACAACGCACGTAGCTACACCATACCCTTAATTTCAGAGCGACGCGCGGCTTTGTTTTTTTTATATGCTATTTCGAAACATTAAAAAATATGAAAAAATATATCATGAAAAGGGGTATAATTAATGAACTTTTCGTCTAAACTAAGCCGCGAGCCGCTCCCATTTTACTCTGTTTTGAAAGACCACGTACGTAGCTACACCATGCCCTTAATTTCAGAGCGGCGCGCGGCTTCGTTTTTTTTATATGCTATTTCGAAAGATTAAAAAATATGAAAAAAAATATATCATGAGAAGGGGTATAAATAATGAACTTTTCGTCTAAACTAAGCCACGCGCCGCTCCAATTTTACTCTGTTTTGAAAGACCACGTACGTAGCTACACTATGCCCTTAAATTCAGAGCGGCGCGCGGCTTCGTTTTTTTTATATGCTATTTCGAAAGATCAAAAATATCAAAAAAATATATCATGAAAATGGGTATAATTAATGAACTTTTCGTCTAAACTAAGCCGCGCGCCGCTCCAATTTTTACTCTGTTTTGAAAGACCACGTACGTAGCTACACCATACCCTTAATTTCAGAGCGGCGCGCGGCTTCGTTTTTTTTATATGCTATTTCGAATGATTAAAAAATATGAAAAAAATATATCATGAAAAGGGGTATAATTAATCATCTTTTTCTCTAAACTAAGCCGCGCGCGCTCCGATTTTAATTTGATCTGAAAGACCATGTACGTAGCTACACCATACCCTTAATTTCAGAGCGGCGCGCGGCTTCCTTTTTTTTATATGTTATTTCGAAAGATTAAAAAATATGAAAAAATATATCATGAGAAGGGGTATAAATAATGAACTTTTCGTCTAAACTAAGCCGCGCGCCGCTTCCATTTTACTCTGTTTTGAAAGACCACGTACGTAGCTACACCATGCCCTTAAATTCGGCTTCGTTTTTTTTACATGCTATTTCGAAACATTAAAAAATATGAAAAAAATATATCATGAAAATGGGTATAATTAATGAACTTTTCGTCTAAACTAAGCCGCGCGCCGCTCCAACTCTACTCTGTTTTGAAAGACCACGTACGTAGCTACACTATGCCCTTATATTCAGAGCGGCGCGCGGCTTCGTTTTTTTTATATGCTATTTCGAAAAATTAAATAATATGAAAAAATATACCATGAAAAGGGGTATAATTAATTAACTTTTCGTCCAAACTAAATCGCGCGCCGCCTCCATTTTACTCTGTATTGTAAGACCACGTACGTAGCTACACCATACCCTTAATTTCAGAGCGGCGCGCGGCTTTGTTTTTTTTATATGTTATTTCGAATGATTAAAAAATATGAAAAAAATATATCATGAGAAGGGATATAAATAATGAACTTTTCGTCTAAACTAAGCCGCGCACCACTCCAATTTTACTCTGTTCTGAAAGACCACGTACGTAGCTACACCATGCCCTTAATTTCAGAGCGGCGCGCGGCTTCGTTTTTTTTATATGCTATTTCGAATGATTAAAAAATATGAAAAAATATATCATGAAAAGGGGTATAATTAATGATCTTTTTCTCTAAACTAAACCGCGCGCGCTCCGAGTTTAATTTGATCTGAAAGACCACGTACGTAGCTACACTATGCCCTTAAATTCGGCTTCGTTTTTTTTATATGCTATTTCGAAACATTAAAAAATATGAAAAAAATATATCATGAAAATGGGTATAATTAATGAACTTTTCGTCTAAACTAAGCCGCGCGCCGCTCCAACTCTACTCTGTTTTGAAAGACCACGTACGTAGCTACACTATGCCCTTATATTCAGAGCGGCGCGCGGCTTCGTTTTTTTTATATGCTATTTCGAAAAATTAAATAATATGAAAAAATATACCATGAAAAGGGGTATAATTAATTAACTTTTCGTCCAAACTAAATCGCGCGCCGCCTCCATTTTACTCTGTTTTGTAAGACCACGTACGTAGCTACACCATACCCTTAATTTCAGAGCGGCGCGCGGCTTTGTTTTTTTGATATGCCATTTGGAAACATTAAAAAATATGAAAAAATATATCGTGAACAGGGGTATAATTAATGAACTTTTCGTCTAAACTAAGCAGCGAGCCGCTCCCATTTTACTCTGTTTTGAAAAACCACGTACGTAGCTACACCATGCCCTTAATTTCAGAGCGGCGCGCGGCTTCGTTTTTTTTTATATGCTATTTCGAAAGATTAAAAAATATGAAAAAAATATATCATGAGAAGGGGTATAAATAATGAACTTTTCGTCTAATCTAAGCCGCGCCGCTCCAATTTTACTCTGTTTTGAAAGACCACGTACGTAGCTACACTATGCCCTTAAATTCAGAGCGGCGCGCTGCTTCGTTTTTTTTATATGCTATTTCGAATGATCAAAAATATCAAAAAAATATATCATGAAAATGGGTATAATTAATGAACTTTTCGTCTAAACTAAGCCGCGCGCCGCTCCAATTTCTACTCTGTTTTGAAAGACCACGTACGTAGCTACACTATGCCCTTAAATTCAGAGCGGCGCGCGGCTTCGTTTTTTTATATGTTATTTCGAAAGATTAAAAAATATGAAAAAAATATATCATGAAAATGGGTATAATTAATTAACTTTTCGTCTAAACTAAGCCGCGCGCCGCTCCCATTTTACTCTGTTTTGAAAGACAACGCACGTAGCTACACCATACCCTTAATTTCAGAGCGGCGCGCGGCTTCGTTTTTTTATATATGTTATTTCGAATGATTAAAAAATATGAAAAAAATATATCATGAGAAAGGGTATAAATAATGAACTTTTCGCCTAAACTAAGTCGCGCGCCGCTCCAATTTTACTCTGTTTTGAAAGACCACGTAAGTAGCTACACCATGCCCTTAATTTCAGAGCGGCGCGCGGCTTCGTTTATTTGATATGCTATTTCGAAAGATTAAAAAATATGAAAAAATATATCATGAAGAGGGGTACACTGTAAAAAGAAAGTTTTTTAAAACCTCAAAAGTGAGTGAAACCCAGCTGCAACCAGAAGTGGTGTTCCGAACCCCGTTTTTCAGAAACCTACTTTTTGTTTTTGGAAAAACTGCATTATGGGTTCCAAAACACTATTTGGTATTGAGTTTCAAACCCCAAACCTCGTTGCAGCAGGATAGCATGCAATTTTGGTAGTTCGAGATAAAAAAAATGAGGTACCGTAGTTCAAAATATCATAGTGGTACTATATGAAATGAATATCACACATGACACG
The DNA here is from genome assembly GCA_036873755.1 of Hanleya hanleyi. Taxonomy (NCBI): domain Eukaryota; kingdom Metazoa; phylum Mollusca; class Polyplacophora; order Lepidopleurida; family Hanleyidae; genus Hanleya; species Hanleya hanleyi. The sequence continues at coordinate 26,521 of JAVTVY010035620.1, read as the reverse complement.
GCGAACAAGCATAACGGCATGTACCAGTAGTCAGAGAGAATTATAGACTTTCAAAAGAAAATCAATTTCTGGATGTTATGTCAAACCTGGATATCTATAACAGGATAAAGTGATCCTTACTTCGTGTAGATACTTTTATTGAAAACTTCAAATAACACTCCCATTAAATATACCACTGAAGACACGTCTCTCAATGATCTTCAAATGATAGCGGGGATTCTCTAAAACATTGTGCATCGGGTACTTTAGCACACCGTCCCCATCTTATACGGGGCAGATAGGACCCCGATATCTCTTTTAGGCGCACCTTGAATAATGCCACAGATTTATGTCCCTTATCTCGAAATGCCGTAAGTGGTATTTCGAAAAACCTGACTTTCCAAAGACTAGATTGGGAATTTCAAGAAAATAACTACGGTAAATTAAACAATTAATTACCGGTATCACTTAGTTGAAGATTACCCGGTTGTGCTAAATTCTTGCGATAATTTGAGTATTACAGTACCGGTATATATCATTTATGATAGATCAAACTTGGGAATCGGTGAATAAACGCCCAAATCCGAGTTATGGGGTTTCAAAAGACCAGTGTTTGAAATCTTTGTATCGTTGTTTCTGTGCCTCAAATATAGTGTTCCGAACAACACGGTGCGTTTTCAAACACACATTGCGGGGTTTCAAAACACAAGTGTTTGAAACTCTGGTATCGGTGTTTGCGTACCCCGGAAATGGTGTTTGGGGGCAGAAAACTGGGTGTAAGATTCAGCATCTTATGATAATTGGTTTTCTACAAGTTATTGATGGAATATATTAAATATTGCATGATAGTCTTGATGTCATATATGATGCCTGCCTGTATGGTTTTATAGCGTCGTAATACCCCGGTAAATGTTGTCATTCGTTTGACGTTTCAGTATCCTGTTTGGAATGTTAAAAGTATGGAGGAATGTTTTTAACCACATTTATTTCGGGGTTTTTTATATGCTATTTCGAAAGATTAAAAAATATGAAAAAATATATATCATGAGAAGGGGTATAAATAATGAACTTTTCGTCTAAACTAAGCCGCGCGCCGCTCCAATTTTACTCTGTTTTGAAAGACCACGTACGTAGCTACACTATGCCCTTAAATTCAGAGCGGCGCGCGGCTTCGTTTTTTTTATATGCTATTTCGAAAGATCAAAAATATCAAAAAAATATATCATGAAAATGGGTATAATTAATGAACTTTTCGTCTAAACTAAGCCGCGCGCCGCTCCAATTTTTACTCTGTTTTGAAAGACCACGTACGTAGCTACACCATACCCTTAATTTCAGAGCGGCGCGCGGCTTTGTTTTTTTGATATGCCATTTGGAAACATTAAAAAATATGAAAAAATATATCGTGAACAGGGGTATAATTAATGAACTTTTCGTCTAAACTAAGCCGCGAGCCGCTCCCATTTTACTCTGTTTTGAAAAACCACGTACGTAACTACACCATGCCCTTAATTTCAGAGCGGCGCGCGGGTTCGTTTTTTTTTATATGCTATTTCGAAAGATTAAAAAATATGAAAAAAATATATCATGAGAAGGGGTATAAATAATGAACTTTTCGTCTAATCTAAGCCGGGCGCCGCTCCAATTTTACTCTGTTTTGAAAGACCACGTATACGTAGCTACACTATGCCCTTAAATTCAGAGCGGCGCGCGGCTTCGTTTTTTTTATATGCCATTTCGAATGATCAAAAATATCAAAAAAATATATCATGAAAATGGGTATAATTAATGAACTTTTCGTCTAAACTAAGCCGCGCGCCGCTCCAATTTCTACTCTGTTTTGAAAGACCACGTACGTAGCTACACTATGCCCTTATATTCAGAGCGGCGCGCGGCTTCGTTTTTTTTATATGTTATTTCGAAAGATTAAAAAATATGAAAAAAATATATCATGAAAATGGGTATAATTAATGAACTTTTCGTCTAAACTAAGCCGCGCACCGCTCCCATTTTACTCTGTTTTGAAAGACAATGTATACGTAGCTACACCATACCCTTAATTTCAGAGCGGCACGCGCTTCGTTTTTTTTATATGTTATTTCGAATGATTAAAAAATATGAAAAAAATATATCATGAGAAGGGGTATAAATAATGAACTTTTCGTCTAAACTAAGCCGCGCGCCGCTCCAATTTTACTCTGTTTTGAAAGACCATGTAAGTAGCTATACTATGCCATTAAATTCAGAGCGGCGCGCGGCTTCGTTTTTTTTATATGCTATTTCGAAAGATTAAAAAATATGAAAAAAATGTATCATGAAAATGGGTATAATTAATGAACTTTTCGTCTAAACTAAGCCACGCGCCGCTCCAATTTTACTCTGTTTTGAAAGACCACGTACGTAGCTACACTATGCCTTTATATTCAGAGCGGCGCGCGGCTTCGTTTTTTTTATATGCTATTTCGAAAAACTAAATAATATGAAAAAATATACCATGAAAAGGGGTATAATTAATGAACTTTTCGTCTAAACTAAATCGCGCGCCGCTTCCATTTTACTCTGTTTTGTAAGACCACGTACGTAGCTACACCATACCCTTAATTTCAGAGCGGCGCGCGGCTTTGTTTTTTTGATATGCCATTTGGAAACATTAAAAAATATGAAAAAATATATCGTGAACAGGGGTATAATTAATGAACTTTTCGTCTAAACTAAGCCGCCAGCCGCTCCCATTTTACTCTGTTTTGAAAAACCACGTACGTAGCTACACCATGCCCTTAATTTCAGAGCGGCGCGCGGCTTCGTTTTTTTTATATGCTATTTCGAAAGATTAAAAAATATGAAAAAATATATCGTGAACAGGGGTATAATTAATGAACTTTTCGTCTAAACTAAGCCGCGCGCCGCTCCAATTTTACTCTGTTTTGAAAGACCACGTACGTAGCTACACTATGCCCTTAAATTCAGAGCGGCGCGCGGCTTCGTTTTTTTATATGTTATTTCGAAGGATTAAAAAATATGAAAAAAATATATCATGAAAATGGGTATAATTAATTAACTTTTCGTCTAAACTAAGCCGCGCGCCGCTCCCATTTTACTCTGTTTTGAAAGACAACGCACGTAGCTACACCATACCCTTAATTTCAGAGCGGCGCGCGGCTTCGTTTTTTTTATATGTTATTTCGAATGATTAAAAAATATGAAAAAAATATATCATGAGAAAGGGTATAAATAATGAACTTTTCGCCTAAACTAAGTCGCGCGCCGCTCCAATTTTACTCTGTTTTGAAAGACCACGTAAGTAGCTACACCATGCCCTTAATTTCAGAGCGGCGCGCGGCTTCGTTTATTTGATATGCTATTTCGAAAGATTAAAAAATATGAAAAAATATATCATGAAGAGGGGTACACTGTAAAAAGAAAGTTTTTCAAAACCCCAAAAGTGAGTGAAACCCAGCTGCAACCAGAAGTGGTGTTCCGAACCCCGTTTTTCAGAAACCTACTTTTTGTTTTTGGAAAAACTGCATTATGGGTTCCAAAACACTATTTGGTATTGAGTTTCAAACCCCAAACCTCGTTGCAGCAGGATAGCATGCAATTTTGGTAGTTCGAGATAAAAAAAATGAGGTACCGTAGTTCAAAATATCATAGTGGTACTATATGAAATGAATATCACACATGACACGGCGAACAAGCATAACGGCATGTACCAGTAGTCAGAGAGAATTATAGACTTTCAAAAGAAAATCAATTTCTGGATGTTATGTCAAACCTGGATATCTATAACAGGATAAAGTGATCCTTACTTCGTGTAGATACTTTTATTGAAAACTTCAAATAACACTCCCATTAAATATACCACTGAAGACACGTCTCTCAATGATCTTCAAATGATAGCGGGGATTCTCTAAAACATTGTGCATCGGGTACTTTAGCACACCGTCCCCATCTTATACGGGGCAGATAGGACCCCGATATCTCTTTTAGGCGCACCTTGAATAATGCCACAGATTTATGTCCCTTATCTCGAAATGCCGTAAGTGGTATTTCGAAAAACCTGACTTTCCAAAGACTAGATTGGGAATTTCAAGAAAATAACTACGGTAAATTAAACAATTAATTACCGGTATCACTTAGTTGAAGATTACCCGGTTGTGCTAAATTCTTGCGATAATTTAAGTATTACAGTACCGGTATATATCATTTATGATAGATCAAACTTGGGAATCGGTGAATAAACGCCCAAATCCGAGTTATGGGGTTTCAAAAGACCAGTGTTTGAAATCTTTGTATCGTTGTTTCTGTGCCTCAAATATAGTGTTCCGAACAACACGGTGCGTTTTCAAACACACATTGCGGGGTTTCAAAACACAAGTGTTTGAAACTCTGGTATCGGTGTTTGCGTACCCCGGAAATGGTGTTTGGGGGCAGAAAACTGGGTGTAAGATTCAGCATCTTATGATAATTGGCTTTCTACAAGTTATTGATGGAATATATTAAATATTGCATGATAGTCTTGATGTCATATATGATGCCTGCCTGTATGGTTTTATAGCGTCGTAATACCCCGGTAAATGTTGTCATTCGTTTGACGTTTCAGTATCCTGTTTGGAATGTTAAAAGTATGGAGGAATGTTTTTAACCACATTTATTTGTGAGAATCAATTGTGAACATATAAACCGTTTATGTAAGTACAATGATTTAACCTTCAGTTTGATGGATGTGGTATGCAATGTGACAGTTCTGTGATATGTCTGTCCAAATAGTACTTAAGCTAAGTACATCCTTGTCGGGTTAAACATTGTCTCCTCGTTATCTTATAACGCTACATATTCCGCTATAAATAATGCTGTGTTTATTCATTTGGGATAATTCAAACCCCTTGGGGTTTTCTTCCCGCCAATTTCATGTATTTGTGCAATCTTCATTTTATTATACAGTATGTTATATATTTGTTTAAATACAATGTATTATTTGAAACGATTGGTGAAATAGAAAAACTCAAACTCAAACTCAAACTGACATTGTAATTGTATAAAACGGAATGAACGGCATATTACAGGCAGATTTAACACCACGTCTCCCTGATGGTAGTCCCATCTTGTATCATAGAAGCTCATGCTTCCAATAATAGTGCGCTAACTCCAGTTTCGGAAAAATGACTGACTACAGAATAGTCTGGATGTTGATGTGGTTACCCTAGTCTGCCTACCAAATAGTGCCGGTCGTTCCTAATTTAGGTGGACTGAATCTACAATAAATCGGCTTAATATTCAGCAGACGTTTTCGTTGTCTCCTCGTCTTCGCAATTTTCACAATGGCGAGCCTTTCCAGGATAAAGACAATTGTCTTTTGGATACAACTACAAGATCGTGGGACGACAACCAGAATACGAGCTGCTGATGTCCCTTGGCGACCGGTCTTGATGCTGGATCATGTTGCCCTCCGTTCCTGGACCCACCGTCTTCCCTCTTCCTTCTTTCTTCTGCGGTCGGTGCGGGGAGCCCATGGTCCTTAATTATCTTCCAAACTGATGTCAACAACTGCCATGAGTGATGTCCATCTCAGTGATAAAATTTCGACCCAAACACCGTTCATCCTATAACAGCGACATGTTTCTCCTCTTCCTTGGTGACGTGACAGCGTGTGCCAGAAACCTCTGGAACGATTCCATTCCATGGAACAATATCTATACAGGTACAGTTTGATTCGTTTCATTTAATAGAGCCTTGTAAATGGCCGTAGTGATTAAAAAAATAACTGTGTTGTGATATATTCTCTGCCTGGACTTCCCTGAACTTTCTGTCTGACGTTGTGAAGTTCCCACTGATTGGCATAGTGCGTGTGATGAACAGTGTGTAATTTACAGGACTGGGTCATGCCTTACGAACTCTAAGACATTGTGCTCTTATAATTTTCTTGGAACATTTTGGACTGAATCCTCAGACAGGTTGGTAAGCATGTATTGAACGCGAGGTTTAACCCTTAACTTTCTCTCTCTCTCTTGAACGATCATGTTATATGTGCCATAATGATATATGAACTTTTGACATTTCTCGTATATTGTGCATGTTTTGTTAATTATTGATACTGCGCATGTCCAGTGAAGTTGATGAATCAATGATAAAACAGATAGATTGAATGAACCTTTGTGACTGATAAATTTAGTGACTTGCAGATTGATAAATCTAGCCTTTGAAGTTCGTATTAGAATCTTGTAATGTGGATCCACAATGATTTTATATTTTCTTTGTTAGGATATTTATCGCGATCAGTTTCCATAATAGCTAGTGTTTGAGCTAAATGAAACTAGGATAATCGCGGATACACTGAGTACTTGACGTACTAGTGTTTGTAGCATATGAATGCTTGGAATAGGCTGTGAAAACCTGGTGGGTGTGAGCTGATGAGCCCCCAAAATTCCTGTTTAGGCCATAGAAGCCTGGATATTTGGTTATTTGTTTTTTTTTGTATTGTTGTTTGGATCCTCAGATATATAATGATTTCTCTTGCACTGAATTGGTTTGATTTTCATGAACATGTAATGTGTTGATAAACTAGTTTGGATTTGAAGCTGATGTATGAATTTTCCAGCAATTGTTTTGATATTGTGTTTTGAGCGCATTGTTTTGACACGTCCACACTTCTCAGTGACTGGCACGTGTCCCACATACCTAGAGTACATTCATTGAGCAATGATAGTAAATATGGCCTTATGACTTTACGCAATGAATATGGACTACGGTAATTGAATAAATTGTTTCCGGTATTCGACCGATATTTCTGATAACGACCTTGGCTATTCATAATGGACTATTCTTCGACATTTCATTATTGTTCTTGCTGCCTTTATGTATTTGTCACTGGACTGGCAGGGTGCATACTGTCTGTTCCTAAAGGAGGGAGATGTGTTGGTTTTTCCCTTTTGTCTGGTCTGATCAACCAGCTAAGTGGTACAACACATCTGGCTTCTTTGCCCATTCATCGTTTTCTTGACATTTATTTTCTTGTATATTCTTATTGTAGTTGTATGGCACTTTACAAGGTGCCATTCAACTTAGAATAGTGGAGATATGTAAGATTCAGCATCTTATGATAATTGGTTTTCTACAAGTTATTGATGGAATATATTAAATATTGCATGATAGTCTTGATGTCATATATGATGCCTGCCTGTATGGTTTTATTGCGTCGTAATACCCCGGTAAATGTTGTCATTTGTTTGACGTTTCAGTATCCTGTTTGGAATGTTAAAAGTATGGAGGAATGTTTTTAACCACATTTATTTGTGAGAATCAATTGTGAACATATAAACCGTTTATGTAAGTACAATGATTTAACCTTCAGTTTGATGGATGTGGTATGCAATGTGACAGTTCTGTGATATGTCTGTCCAAATAGTACTTAAGCTAAGTACATCCTTGTCGGGTTAAACTGACATTGTAATTGTATAAAACGGAATGAACGGCATATTACAGGCAGATTTAACACCACGTCTCCCTGATGGTAGTCCCATCTTGTATCATAGAAGCTCATGCTTCCAATAATAGTGCGCTAACTCCAGTTTCGGAAAAATGACTGGCTACAGAATAGTCTGGATGTTGATGTGGTTACCCTAGTCTGCCTACCAAATAGTGCCGGTCGTTCCTAATTTAGGTGGACTGAATCTACAATAAATCGGCTTAATATTCAGCAGACATTTTCGTTGTATCCTCTCTCATTTAAAGACGTTGTCAAGACTTCGGTATCTTTAGAAGCCGGAACCTTTTGGAATCTATTATTGTCAGGTTTTGTGAAGACGATCCCTGTGTCTTGAGACGACCAATGCGTTACAACATCTTATAGATCACGCGCACAAGCCCTGTCGTCTTATAAGACCGCAAATTTCACATGAGGTTTTGAAAACCTTGCTTTTTACAGTGTATAATTAATGAACTTTTCGTCGAAACTAAGCCGCGCGCCGCTCCCATTTTACTCTGTTTTGAAAGAACACGTACGTAGCTATACTATGCCCTTAAATTCAGAGCGGCGCGCCGCTTCGTTTTTTTTATATGCTATTTCGAAAAATTAAATAATATGAAAAAATATATCATGAAACGTGGTATAATTAATGAACTTTTCGTCTAAACTAAATCGCGCACCGCTCCCATTTTACTCTGTTTTGAAAGACCACGTACGTAGCTACACCATACCTTTAATTTCAGAGCGGCGCGCGGCTTCGTTTTTTTTTATATGCTATTTCGAAAGATTAAAAAATATGAAAAAAATATATCATGAAAAGGGGTATAATTAATTAACTTTTCGTCTAAACTAAGCCGCGCGCCGCTCCCATTTTACTCTGTTCTGAAAGACCACGTACGTAGCTACACCATGCCCTTAATTTCAGAGCGTCGCGCGGCTTCGTTTTTTTTATATGCTATTTCGAATGATTAAAAAATATGAAAAATATATCATGAAAAGGGGTATAATTAATGAACTTTTCGTCTAAACTAAGCTGCGCGCCGCTCCCATTTTACTCTGTTTTGAAAGACCACGCACGTAGCTACACCATACCCTTAATTTCAGCGCGGCGCACGGCTTCGTTTTTTTTATATGCTATTTCGAATGATTAAAAAATATGAAAAAATACATCATGAAAAGGGGTATAATTAATTAACTTTTCGTCTAAACTAAGCCGCGCGGCGCTCCCATTTTACTCTGTTCTGAAAGACCACGTACGTAGCTACACCATACCCTTAATTTCAGAGCGGTGCGCGGCTTCGCTTTTTCTATATGCTATTTGGAAAGATTAAAAAATATGAAAAAAATATATCATGAAAATGGGTATAATTAATGAACCTTTAGTCTAAACTAAGCCGCGCGCCGCTCCCATTTTACTCTGTTTTGAAAGACAACGTACGTAGCTACACCATACCCTTAATTTCAGAGCGGCGCGCGGCTTCGTTTTTTAATATGTTATTTCGAATGATTAAAAAATATGAAAAAAATATATCATAAGAAAGGGTATAAATAATGAACTTTTCGTCTAAACTAAGCCGCGCGCCGCTCCCATTTTACTCTGTTTTGAAAGACAACGTACGTAGCTACACCATACCCTTAATTTCAGAGCGGCGCGCGGCTTCGTTTTTTTTATATGTTATTTCGAATGATTAAAAAATATGAAAAAAATATATCATGAGAAAGGGTATAAATAATGAATTTTTCGTCTAAACTAAGCCGCGCGCCGCTCCAATTTTGCTCTGTTTTGAAAGACCACGTAAGTAGCTACACCATGCCCTTAATTTCAGAGCGGCGCGCGGCTTCGCTTATTTGATATGCTATTTCGAAAGATTAAAAAATATGAAAAAATATATCATGAAGAGGGGTATAATTAATGAACTTTTCGTCTAAACTAAGCCGCGCCGCTCCCATTTTACTCTGTTTTGAAAGAACACGTACGTAGCTATACTATGCCCTTAAATTCAGAGCGGCGCGCGGCTTCGTTTTTTTTTTATATGCTATTTCCAAAGATTAAAAAATATGAAAAAAAATATATCATGAAAATGGGTATAATTAATGAACTTTTCGTCTAAACTAAGCCGCGCGCCGCTCCAATTTTACTCTGTTTTGAAAGACCATACGTAGCTACACTATGCCCTTATATTCAAAGCGGCGCGCGGCTTCGTTTGTTTTATATGCTATTTCGAAAAATTAAATAATATCAAAAAATATATCGTGAAACGGGGTAGAATTAATGAACTTTTCGTCTAAACTAAATCGCGCACCGCTCCCATTTTGCTCTGTTTTGAAAGACCACGTACGTAGCTACACCATACCTTTAATTTCAGAGCGGCGCGCGGCTTCGTTTTTTTTATATGCTATTTCGAAAGATTAAAAAATATGAAAAAAATATATCATGAAAAGGGGTATAATTAATTAACTTTTCGCCGAAACTAAGCCGCGCGTCGCTCCCAGTTTACTCTGTTTTGAAAGACCACGTACGTATAGCTACACCATTCCCTTAATTTCAGCGCGGCGCGCGGCTTCGTTTTTTTTATATGCTATTTCGAATGATTAAAAAATATGAAAAAATATATCATGAAAAGGGGTATAATTAATGAACTTTTCGTCTAAACTAAGCCGCGCGCCGCTCCAATTTTACTCTGTTTTGAAAGACCACGTAAGTAGCTACATGTACACCATGCCCTTAATTTCAGAGCGGCGCGCGGCTTCGTTTATTTGATATGCTATTTCGAAAGATTAAAAAATAAGAAAAAATATATCATAAAGAGGGGTATAATTAATGAACTTTTCGTCTAAACTAAGCCGCGCGCCGCTCCCATTTTACTCTATTTTGAAAGAACACGTACGTAGCTATAAATATGCCCTGAAATTCAGAGCGGCGCGCGGCTTCGTTTTTTTTTATATGCTATTTCGAAAGATTAAAAAATATGAAAAAAATATATCATGAAAATGGGTATAATTAATGAACTTTTCGTCTAAACTAAGCCGCGCGCCGCTCCAATTTTACTCTGTTTTGAAAGACCACGTACGTAGCTACACTATTCCCTTATATTCAGAGGGGCGCGCGGCTTCGTTTTTTTTTATATGCTATTTCGAAAAATTAAATAATATGAAAAAATGTATCATGAAACGGGGTATAATTAATGAACTTTTCGTCTAAACTAAATCGCGCACCGCTCCCATTTTACTCTGTTTTGAAAGACCACGTACGTAGCTACACCATACCCTTAATTTCAGAGCGGCGCGTGGCTTCATTTTTTTTATATGCTATTTCGAAAGATTAAAAAATATGAAAAAAATATATCATGAAAAGGGGTATAATTAATTAACTTTTCGCCTAAACTAAGCCGCGCGCCGCTCCCAGTTTACTCTGTTTTGAAAGACCACGTACGTAGCTACACCATACCCTTAATTTCAGCGCGGCGCGCGGCTTCGTTTTTTTATATGCTATTTCGAATGATTAAAAAATATGAAAAAATATATCATGAAAAGGGGTATAATTAATGAACTTTTCGTCTAAACTAAGCCGCGCGTCGCTCCCATTTTACTCTGTTTTGAAAGACCACGTACGTAGCTACACCATACCCTTAATTTCACAGCGGTGCGCGGCTTCGTTTTTTTTATATGTTATTTCGAAAGATTAAAAAATATGAAAAAAAAAATATCATGAGAAAGGGTATAAATAATGAACTTTTCGTCTAAACTAAGCCGCGCGCCGCTCCAATTTTACTCTGTTTTGAAAGACCACGTACCTAGCTACACAATGCCATTAATTTCAGAGCGGTGCGCGGCTTCGTTTTTTCTATATGCTATTTCGAAAGATTAAAAAATATGAAAAAGATATATCATGAAAATGGGTATAATTAATGAACCTTTCTTCTAAACTAAGCCGCGCGCCGCTCCAAGTGCATAGTGTAGCTACGTACGTGGTCTTACAAAACAGAGTAAAATGGGAGCGGCGCCCGGCTTAGTTCAGAGAAAAAGATCATTAATTATACCGATTTTCATGATATATTTTTTCATATTTTTTAATCTTTCGAAATAGCATATGAAAAAAAACGAAGCCGCGCGCCGCTCTGACATTAAGGGTATGGTGTAGCTACGTACGTGGTCGTTCAGATCAGATTAAAATCGGAGCGCCGCGCGGCTTAATTTAGAGAAAAAGATCATTAATTATACCGATTTTCATGATATATTTTTTTCATATTTTTTAATCTTTCGAAATAGCATATGAAAAAAAGCGAAGCCGCGCGCCGCTCTGACATTAAGGGTATGGTGTAGCTACGTACGTGGTCGTTCAGATCAGATTAAATTCGGAGCGCCGCGCGGCTTAGTTTAGAGAAAAAGATCATTAATTATACCCCTCTTCATGATATATTTTTTTTATATTTTTTAATCTTTCGAAATAGCATATAAAAAAAAACGAAGCCGCGCGCCGCTCTGAAATTAAGGGTATGATGTAGCTACGTTCGTGGTCGTTCAAAACAGAGTAAAATGGGAGCGGCGCGCGGCTTAGTTTAGACGACAAGTTCATTAATTATACCCATTTTCATGATATATTTTTTCATATTTTTTAATCTTTCGAAATAGCATATAAAAAAAACGAAGCCGCGCGCCGCTCTGAAATTAAGGGCATGGTGTATCTACGTACGTGGTCTTTCAAAACAGAATAAATGGGAGCGGCGCGCGGCTTAGTTTAGACGGAAAGTTTATTAATTATACCCCTTTTCATGATATATTTTTTCATATTTTTTAATCCTTCGAAATAACATATAAAAAAAAACGAAGCCGCGCGCCGCTCTGAAATTAAGGGCATGGTGTAGCTACGTACGTGGTCGTTCAAAACAGAGTAAAATGGGAGCGGCGCGCGGCTTAGTTTAGCCGAAAAGTTCATTAATTATACCCCTTTTCATGATATATTTTTTTCATATTTTCTAATCTTTCGAAATAACATATAAAAAAAAAGAAGCCGCGCGCCGCTCTGAAATTAAGGGTACGGTGTAGCTACGTACGTGGTCTTTCAAAGTAGGGTAAAATGGGAGCGCCGCGCGGCTTAGTTTAGACGAAAAATTCATTAATTATACCCCTTTTCATGATATATTTTTTCATATTTTTTAATGTTTCGAAATAGCATATAAAAAAAACGAAGCCGCGCGCCGCACTGAATTTAAGGGCATAGTGTAGCTACGTACGTGGTCTTTCAAAACAGAGTAAAATTGGAGCGGCGCGCGGCTTAGTTTAGACGAAAAGTTCATTACTGATACCCATTCTCATGATATATCTTTTTCATATTTTTTAATGTTTCGAAATAGCATATATAAAAAACGAAGCCGCGCGCCGCTCTGAAATTAAGGGCATGGTATAGCTACGTACGTGGTCTTTCAAAACAGAGTAAAATTGGAGCGGCGCGCGGCTTAGTTTAGACGAAAAGTTCATTATTTATACCCCTTCTCAAGATATATTTTTTTCATATTTTTTAATCTTTCGAAATAGCATATAAAAAAAACGAAGCCGCGCGCCGCTCTGAATTTAAGGGCATAGTGTAGCTACGTACGTGGTCCTTCAAAAGAGGGTAAAATTGGAGCGGCGCGCGGCTTAGTTTAGACGAAAAGTTCATTATTTATACCCATTCTCATGATATATTTTTTTCATATTCTTTAATCTTTCGAAATAACATATAAAAAAAACGAAGCCGCGCGCCGCTCTGAAATTAGGGTATGGTGTAGCTACGTACGTGGTCTTTCAAAACAGAGTAAAATTGGAGCAGCGCGCGGCTTAGTTTAGACGAAATGTTCATTATTTATACCCCTTCCCATGATATATTTTTTTCATATTTTTTAATCTTTCGAAATAACATATAAAAAAAACGAAGCCAAGCGCCGCTCTGAAATTAGGGTATGGTGTAGCTACGTACATGGTCTTTCAGATCAGATGAAAATCGGAGCGGCGCGCGGCTTAGTTTAGAGAAATAGATCATTAATTTTACCGCTTTTCATGATATATTGTTTTCATATTTTTTAATCTTTCGAAATAGCATATAAAAAAACGAAGCCTCGCGCCGCTCTGAAATTAAGGGCACGGTGTAGCTACGTACGTGGTCTTTCAGAACAGAGGAAAATTAGAGCGGCGCGCGGCTTAGTTTAGACGAAAAGTTCATCATTTATACCCCTTCTCATGATATATTTTTTTCATATTTTTTAATCTTTCGAAACAACATATAAAAAAAACGAAGCCGCGCGCCGCTCTGAAATTAAGGGTATGGTGTAGCTACGTACGTGGTCTTTCAATATAGAGTAAAATTGGAGCGCCGCGCGGCTTAGTTTAGACGAAAAGTTCATTAATTATACCCCTTTTCATGACATACTTTTTCATATTTTTTAATCTTTCGAAATAACATATAAAAAAAACGAAGCCGCGCGCCGCTCTGAATTGAAGGGCATTGTGTAGCTACGTACGTGGTCTTTCAAAACAGAGTAAAATTGGGGCGGCGCGCGGCTTAGTTTAGACGAAAAGTTCATTATTTATACCCCTTCTCATGATATATTTTTTTCATATTTTTTAATCTTTCGAAATAGCATATATAAAAAACGAAGCCGCGCGCCGCTCCGAAATTAAGGGCATGGTGTAGCTACGTGCATGTTCTTTCAGAATATAGTAAAATCAGAGCGGCGTGCATTTTAGTTTAGACGAAAAGTGCATTAATTATACCCCTCTACATGATATGAGACGAATCGGCATTTCATATATCGAATATCCATCGAATATCCAACGAATATCAAATGAATATCCAACGAATATCCACTGAATATTATTGAATATTTAACCTTTCTAAACCGAACCTGTGAAATATTAATGTCCAATGTCCAATATCCAATAGCAAACCCACTTCACACCGCTAAAATTATCCTGATATTAATGATTGAAAACAAGGACTTTTCTACTGTCAAGCTTTATACGAATGTAAGATCATCATATGAAGAATATCATCAGTGGTTGAATATGTATCTCTGGCTAGTAATCATACTATCAAACTAAACCTCAAGGGAGAATTGCAAAAGCAAACCATTAATTAAAACAGTCCCAACCAGAGTTAACAGTGCGTTTAATGCTTAAATTCTCTTTAATTAAAAAATGGGTTTCATTATAAAGAAGACCTCAACTGAGCCCAAGATATGCCCTTAAACATACAGAGACATACAGATACATAGGCACTAACATGGCTATCCTCGAAAAGGAGAAAGGGGGGAAATAGCCTATGAGATAATGTGCAATAAAAGGATGCGTAGGAGATGATCATCAGATCAGCTGATCAGTGATGTGTCAGTGATATTATAGGATTAACTGATTAACATGTTTCAGGAAACCATACAGGTTATCATGATACTCCATGATTTAAGGGCATAAGCTTGATCCTTATGGTGAACGTGTTTATGGTGTTTCAAAATCATACATGACGCGATAGGTGGCATTCACTAAAACGAATACCAGGTGAAAGTGGTGGTTTCAACAATCAAGTCGCATAACTTGTAAGGGGAAACAAGTTGGATCAGGTCAAAAAGGGTCACGTGTACATCTTCATATGGTGATGATAATATGTGGTAAATTTCTAAAGAATCTAACAAAATTTCTACCAGGAATTGTGTTGTGTTCACTAGAGAAGGCAGTAGATAGAATGCAGACTCATTCTTCTTGGCCAAATAAAGAAAGGAGATGTAGTGTGAATTTGTAGTTCACTCTAACCAAATGTTAGCTATACAAATTGTATTTCTCGTACTTAATGAACACAGTATTATTCAACAAAGTCCATGAACTTGTCCTTTGCCCCTTTTTCTGACCACTTCCGACTATGGGCAGCATATCGCTTTCATATGGTGGTGTGTCTGACATCATTTCCCCACAAAAGGCCTAAAGCGCTAGTCTGAAATCAACATGAAAAGTACATGATCATTTCACACATATATCATTCTTGCTGACAAATTAATTCAAATGTTCATGCTGGTGAATTAATTCAAATGTTCATGCTGGTGAATTAATTCAAATGTTCATGCTGGTGAATTAATTCAAATGTTCATGCTGGTGAATTAATTCAAATGTTCATGCTGGTGAATTAATTCAAATGTTCATGCTGGTGAATTAATTCAAATGTTCATGCTGGTGAATTAATTCAAATGTGGATAGTTAATAGTGTTCAGTCGCTGAAAAATGCAAACACAAACTAAATATTATAACAACCTCCCAAATATATTCTCTTAATAATCAGAGTACCCGATGGATAGAGGAAACTAGTCAAATTGGTCTGATAAATGAGGAGTGTATTCTGGAGCATCAACATGAAATTACATCATGGTTACCGACCCCCGACCCCTGGACTGATGCCCAGTCCTCCAAATTATTTCATTCTACAGCATATATCACAATATGACCAAAGGGGGGTAATTCTCAGGATACCACAAATACCCTGATCTAAATGGAGATAATAATATTTTATACATAATTTGTTTAATAAGTAAAACAAGGAATCAATTACAGCATACTATATTGTATCCTGGAAGATTTACTCACAACTGACTGAAACAGAATCTTGACTACTGCCAATATATTTCAGTAACAGCTTTATTCATTAAGCAGGGTTCTGTAAAAAGACAGAAATAAAATGAATTAGAGCAATGAAATTAAAGGAGTTGATTACATATAATCTGTAAACATGTAATCATTCAATACTTCTGCTGAATACAAATCAAATTGACATGATTGAGGCTTTTTCATAAACAATTAAATTCCACGGTCGGGTAATATTTAATCTATAAGCCTGTATCTAGAGTGATTTATTTCTCATATATCAATATTCACATGTATACAAAATACTATAATATGAAATTCATATCAAATGCTGATCCTTTAGGAAATTATGTTTTCATTCTATTACCCTGAATCACTACATTATCCTTCCAGAAAATAGGCTGAATACGTATAACCATAATACTCAATCTTTGAACTGTTTAGTCTGTAAAAACTACAAAAACATGTTCAGGCTTGTGCCAGTTTATAATACATTACAGGACTGTAATTAGTATCACCATGGTTTCGCATAATGAAATAAAATAGGTAACAGAAGCTGAACGGCAGAATTCACTCAAATCTATCACAACATAGAACTTTATCTGTATGGGAAATATATCTAGAATATTCACCATCTTCAGTTCAAAATACCAAAATGACTAATAATTATCTCTCATACAGTCTTTCTGTGATAATTTGCTATTATCCCTAACATTTAACATCGAAAACTAAGTTCTAAACAATCAAATGTACCTCCAGTTATCGCTACAGAAATAAATCACTTCAGAGTTCACTTCACCAACTTGGACATTAAGGACTCGCGTGAACGTGGATCAAGATGTAAAAACCCAAGTCATTTTTGTGTGGCGAAATCTATTGTTGAATCAGTATTCATCGTTCCCAGTTGATTCTATATTTAGTGCAAACATTTTCAGTGCAAAGAACCCACAAAGAACCCATAAGAACCCTAAAAGAACCCATCAGAAGTTTGTTTAAAGTATAATAGGGGCTCCTCGTCCTTAAGACCGCATAGTCTGTAAAGTGACGTCACAAACAAAGTTAGTCCGGCGCTCACCACTGAACTCTCAGCGCTAAAATTTACAATTATACATATTTCTAAAGTATAAACTCGATGGAGGTTGACTCAGAACATTCTTAACTAATTATCTTGGAAATGTCAAGATAAAACAATCAACACATACCTGTAAAATAGCAGATTTCGTCTTCAATAAAATGGCATCTTACACTTGCAGGCTAACGTATCTCTCAGGCTGACGATCACAGTGCCGCGCAAGGGAAGTAACTGAACACGAATTTCGCGCCCAAAGTCGGCATAAATTTCCCGCAGTCAATGAAATCAATTTTATACGTAGGCCCATCATAAACGTTGTAGATATAATTGAATAATTATGCGATCAAACTGGTCAAAAATAATATTATTTGATTATCACTTTTGTTTTGACCAATGATATTACATTAACCACCAAGTCGTCGGTGACGCTCCAAATGTGTCGGCGGTCCGGCGTCGGGCCGTTTTCGGCTCCCGATGCCGCTCGTGCCACTAGAGCCCGCTCCACTCCCACCAGTGGTCCACTATTGTTTGCTGTGTGCTCCATTTTGCCGCAATGTCAGTGCAAGGGAACGAAAACGAAGGCACAATCACGTGACTTTTCACCTGGGTGGAAACCTTCTCACCCAGGTGAAAACCTTCTCACCCGGGTGAGAAGGTTTTCACCCAGGTGGAAACGTTTCCACCCGGGTGAAAACGTTTCCACCCAGGTGAGAAGGTTTTCACCCGGGTGAAAACGTTTCCACCCAGGTGAGAAGGTTTTCACCCGGGTGAGAAGGTTTTCACCCAGGTGGAAACGTTTCCACCCAGGTGAAAACTAAAAAAATAAACCTAAAACAAAAAAATAAAACCTAACGCAAAAAAACCGAAACCTAGAAGTAACGAGAGATACTGAAGGATCTTGGCGCCCACCATTGTCCGATAATTGTAAGCTAATGACAAGAGGATCCTTTTGTCTATTGTTACTAAGACGATTGAGTTGTAATTTTGTTTACAGAATTTCGAATCTGAGCGAAAAAGATCGAAAAAGGGACACTGGAAAACACCAAGATATAATCTTTCTAAGTTTCAGAAGTTTCAAGATTTCTAGAAACTGAACTTATGTCGGTTGTTATAGTACAAGAGAAATGAACAAAGTTAGCCTGAAAGTGAATGTACATGTACGGAGGATCATTCGTCTTCGTTTTGTAGTAATTTTATTTGTTTTATTTTTTTGCACGTGTCATCATTTGGTACTGGAAGCGAAGAAAAATCTCTTTGACACTTTGGCATATTTAAGATTTTATAACTTGGAACGAATGCAAATTCTGTTCTGTTTACTGGACTAGTTTGAGATATCTCTTTTAAGATACCATGCTGGAAAATAGTAAGATGGTACAATACTTAATACTGAAGGCATCCGGTCCGCGCAGTAATGTTGAAACTTCGAATTTGAAAGTGTCTGAATCTTGATTATTTCCCATGGATCGAACATGCAGTAGTTTACAGTTGTCGAGGTTGTGACATTGTGTCACAAGAGTGACGTCCCTCATGTAGCTGACCCGCCGGCAGACGAAAGGGTGGGGCAGTTCACTTGCAACTGCATGGACTAAATACATTTTAATTCCGAATTATTTGAACTCCTTGTTATGGATGGTGAAGATATGGATATTCTCTATAGTCAATATATAGAATATTCCCCACCGTTTGATCCACCGACTCTTGTGATGCAAGGTCACAACTCCGGAATACCGTATTAATTGGATTTTCGAATCGGACCGATAAAGCTACCTTGCACAACTAGGCCCCATCTGGGACCTGTGTACCAAATTTCAGAAAGATCCATGATATATTTTCTGAGAATTCAAGATAACAGTGTTTCAAGGGGAAATTCAAGATGGCCACCTGGCAACCATATTGGATTTTCGAATCTGACCAAAAAAGGTACCTTGCACAACTGGGCCACAAGGGGAATCTGTGTACCAAATGTGAGGAAGATCCATGCAGTACTAATTGAGAAATCACGATAAAGTTTCCTTGGGAAATCCAAGATAGGCGCCTGGTGGCCATATTGGATTTTCGAATTGGACCAAAAAAGGCATCTTGCACAACTAGACCCCAAGGCGAACTTGTGTATCAAATTTGAGAAAGATCCATGCAGTAGTTCTTGAGAAATCGCGAAAACAAGGTTTCATGGGGAAATCCAAGATGGCCACCTTCTGGCCATATTGGATCTTCGATTGGGACCGAAAAAGGTATCTTGCAAAACTAGACCCTAAGGAGAATCTGTGAACCTAATTTGAGAAAGCTCCATGCAGTACTGAGAAATGGCGGTAACTAAGTTTCATGTGGAAATCCAAGATGGCTGCCTGGTGGCCATATTGGATTTTCGAATCGGACGAGAAAGGGTATCTTGCTCAACTAGACCCCATGTGGCACCTGTGTACCAAATTTGAGAAAGATCCATGCAGTAGTTCCTGAGAAATCGCGGTAACAATGTTTCATGGAGAAATCTAAGATGGCTGCCTGGTGGCCATATTGGATTTTCGAATCGGACCAGAAAAGGTTTCTTGCACAACTAGACCCCGAGGGGAACCTGTGTACCAAATTTGAAAAGATCCATGCAGTAGTTCCTGAGAAATCGCGGTAACAAGCTTTTATGGGGAAATCCAAGATGGCTGCCCGGTGGCCATATTGGATTTTCGAATCGGACCAGAAAAGCTTTCTTGCACAACTAGACCCCAAGGGGAACCTGTGTACCAAATTTGAAAAAGATCCATGCAGTAGTTCCTGAGAAATCGTGGTAACAAGTTTTCATGGGGAAATCCAAGATGGCTGCCTGGTGGCCATATTGGATTTTCGAATCGGACCAGAAAAGGTTTCTTGCACAACTAGACCCCAAGGGGAATCTGTGTACCAAATTTGAAAAATATCCATGCAGTGGTTCCTGAGAAATCGCGGTAACAAGGTTTCATGGGGAAATCCAAGATGGCTGCCTGGTGGCCATATTGGATTTTCGAATCGGACCAGAAAAGGTTTCTTGCACAACTAGACCCCTAGGGGAACCTGTGTATCAAATTTGAAAAAGATCCATGCAGTAGTTCCTGAGAAATCGCGGTAACAAGGTTTCATGGGGAAATCCAAGATGGCTGCCTGGTGGCCATATTGGATTTTCGAATCGGACCAGAAAAGTTTTCTTGCACAACTAGACTCCGAGGGGAACCTGTGTACCAAATTTGGAAAAGATCCATGCAGTAGTTCCGGAGAAATCGCGGTAACAAGTTTTCATGGGGAAATTCAAGATGGCCACCTTCTGGCCATATTGGATCTTCGATTGGGACCGAAAATGGTATCTTGTAAAACTAGACCCCAAGGAGAATCTGTGAACCTAATTTGAGAAAGATCCATGCAGTACTGAGAAATGGCGATAACTAAGTTTCATGTGGAAATCCAAGATGGCTGCCTGGTGGCCATATTGGATTTTCGAATCGGACCAGAAAAGTTTTCTTGCACAACTAGACCCCGAGGGGAACCTGTGTACCAAATTTGGAAAAGATCCATGCAGTAGTTCCGGAGAAATCGCGGTAACAAGGTTTCATGGGGAAATCCAAGATGGCCACCTTCTGGCCATATTGGATCTTCGATTGGGACCGAAAAAGGTATCTTGTAAAACTAGACCCCAAGGAGAATCTGTGAACCTAATTTGAGAAAGATCCATGCAGTACTGAGAAATGGCGATAACTAAGTTTCATGTGGAAATCCAAGATGGCTGCCTGGTGGCCATATTGGATTTTTCGAATCGGACGAGAAAGGGTATCTTGCTCAACTAGATGCCATGTGGCACCTGTGTACCAAATTTGAGAAAGATCCATGCAGTAGTTCCTGAGAAATCGCGGTGACAATGTTTCATGGGGAAATCCAAGATGGCTGCCTGGTGGCCATATTGGATTTTCGAATCGGACCAGAAAAGGTTTCTTGCACAACTAGACCCCGAGGGGAACCTGTGTACCAAATTTGAAAAGATCCATGCAGTAGTTCCTGAGAAATCGCGGTAACAAGCTTTTATGGGGAAATCCAAGATGGCTGCCTGGTGGCCATATTGGATTTTCGAATCGGACCAGAAAAGGTTTCTTGCACAACTAGACCCCAAGGGGAACCTGTGTACCAAATTTGAAAAAGATCCATGCAGTAGTTCCTGAGAAATCGCGGTAACAAGTTTTCATGGGGAAATCCAAGATGGCTGCCTGGTGGCCATATTGGATTTTCGAATCGGATCGGAAAAGGTTTCTTGCACAACTAGACCCCGAGGGGAACCTGTGTACCAAATTTGAAAAAGATCCATGAAGTAGTTCCTGAGAAATCGCGGTAACAAGGTTTCATGGGGAAATCCAAGATGGCTGCCTGGTGGTCATATTGGATTTTCGAATCGGACCAGAAAAGTTTTCTTGCACAACTAGACCCCAAGGGGAACCTGTGTACCAAATTTGGAAAAGATCCATGCAGTAGTTCCGAAGAAATCGCGGTAACAAGGTTTCATGGGGAAATCCAAGATGGCAATAGCTTCCTTGAACATCAACTCACTCCAGTGTCTGGCATAGTCAATTTCTCTAGTGCAGGGTAGTAGCATATGTGCAGTTGGTTTAAATTCCTTGACGGACCTGGTATTACGATCTGGTAATAACATTAAGTCATAAATGTGCTGGAAAGCATCGCATTTCATAACATGGGAGTGAATTTCACTATTAGGATTAGAGTGTTCATTTAATCTGGTCATTAAACATCTTTCTGTTTGCCCGATATAATTTTTACCACACCCGGGACAGCAAAATTCATATACAATGTAACTTTTCAGAAGTCTGGAATATAATCTTTGTAGGATACAAATGTAGATAACTTGCGTGTATTATAGATAACAATAAACCTAGCGGCACCATTTAATAGCGGTTTCATTTTCTTGATAGTTCTGTTAACAATTCGTTCACCCTGTCTGCCAAAATAGGGTAAGCGGAGATATATTTTGGGGATATTTTGGTCAGAACTCTTTTCGTGCCGTTTTTGAGGTGGATTTTGATATTTCTGTAACAATTTCTGGCATAATTTGCTGGGAAAACCATTCCATAACATAAATTGTTTAATTTTGTCAAGTTCTTTAGATAACAAATTAGCATTACTGCAAAGTTTTCCTGGACCAAGGTTCGAAACTATTGTAGTGTACATATAACCCAGTATGTGTTGACTTTCGGTATACTGTAGTACCATCATTCACAATTTTCAAATCCAAAAAATGAACATCATTATTGTTAACAAAAACTTCATGTGTGAACTGTAGTTGTTCGCTAAAAGAGTTCTCTTCTACAGACTCAATGTCGACAGGTTTGATTAACAACAGGGTGTCGTCTACAAATCTCATATATGTTCTAATAATACCAGCTTCTATTAATGGTGTTATCACAATCTTTTCGAGTTCTGACATAATTAATGTCTGCTAAAACAGGCCCTAGCGGTGAACCCATAATAACACCATCAATTTGTTGGTACAATCTATTTTCGCATGAAAAAGGTGTCTTGGTGCAACAATCAATTATCAGTTTTTTCAAAGTTCGTTTATCTATTAGAGTAGAAATTTCTTGATTCTCATATACTCGTTTCAGAATAATGTTAACAGTTCTCCTTAATGGCACATTTGTAAACAGAGATACAACGTCAAAAGAAACAAATCTATAACCATTTTCTGTCAATTCTCTAGGGATGGACTGTATCTTGTCTGCAGCATCAAAAGAGTCTTTCAGTTTGTAGTCATTTTGTGTAACGGGGTTCAACAGGGTAGCCAGATATTTACCAACAGAGTAATAAGCAGAACCAATGTTGTCCACAACTGGCCTAAACGGGGGCAGGTCGTTGAACTCCTTGTGTATCTTAAGCAGTCCATAGGCCCTAGCTGCATGCCCGTTTTGTGGTCTAAGCTTTTTGTGTTCTTCTTCCGTAATTTCACCACGGGTTAACATCGTGTTGAGGTAACGCTGTAATGTGGCTACTTGTGTCAGACTTGGGCCATGTTTTAGTTTTCGAAATTTGGTTTTGTCACTAAAAATAGCAAACATACAATCATAGTAGTCATCTTTGCGAAGCAACACTATCCCATTGCCTTTATCTGGTTTCATAATGCAGTATTTCTCCTTCAGCTCTCGTAGTATTTGGATATGTTCGCTGTCAGATTTTAAGCGTTTGTTGTCAATGTCCAGCAGATTATCTAAAGAACTTGACAAAATTAAACAATTTATGTTATGGAATGGTTTTCCCAGCAAATTATGCCAGAAATTGTTACAGAAATATCAAATCCACCTCAAAAAGCACACGAAAAGAGTTCTGACCAAAATATCCCCAAAATATATCTCCGCTTACCCTATTTTGGCAGACAGCGTGAACGAATTGTTAACAGAACTATCAAGAAAATGAAACGGCTATTAAATGGTGCCGCTAGGTTTATTGTTATCTATAATACACGCAAGTTATCTACATTTGTATCCTACAAAGATTATATTCCAGACTTTCTGAAAAGTTACATTGTATATGAATTTTGCTGTCCCGGGTGTGGTAAAAATTATATCGGGCAAACAGAAAGATGTTTAATGACCAGATTAAATGAACACTCTAATCCTAATAGTGAAATTCACTCCCATGTTATGAAATGCGATGCTTTCCAGCACATTTATGACTTAATGTTATTACCAGACCGTAATACCAGGTCGGTCAAGGAATTTAAACCAACTGCACATATGCTACTACCCTGCACTAGAGTAATTGACTATGCCAGACACTGGAGTGAGTTATGTTCAAGGAAGCTATTGCCATAAAAGATAAAAGTCCTGACCTCAATCATGGGTTGAAAGCATCTAAAGAATTAATTGTGTTCAAATGAGTTCAAGTCATTGTTTATAGAATCTTAGTCTCTACCATAGCTTGATACCATGTAAAGAATTGTGTTCCATTTTATTGTTTTGAAAAACTGCTCACTATGATCCATTGTATATAGAATGTTCAGCTTGGACGGTTAACTGTATTCACCCTGTATATATACTCTTGTAATCTTGCTACCTGTATATTCCTGACGATGGTAAAACCTTTACCGAAATATAGAATATCACAATGACTTCACTTTTCGGGGTTACTTTCATTCTAGTTTATATGAAACTAATCTGTGGGACATCTGGATAGTATTTTCCGATGAGTTGATTTTCTGACCATTTTTTCTGAATTGGCGAAATTCAGTTTCCTTACCGTAAACATTTTCTGTCGAGCAAATTCTGACCGCACTGAACAGCGCGCCACCACAAGGGAGCACTTATTGTTTTCCTTCATCATGTGGTTCATTGGCAAATGTTGCATGGGAAATCAACTTTAGCAGTAGATAACGACTGCTCCACAAACTTTATGATGGTGGATTTTTTCTTGGTGGGTGCATCATTTGTCTGAAATAACGGGACTTACTAGTCAGAATAAAACGGGTTTTTTTTTGGTGCGAGGATATCCATAAGAACCCAGCTTTATTTATACAACAAAATTGTAACCAGTAATGGAATAAAACTTGTCAAAATAACGAAAGTCAAACACCCACGCTAATTGGTTACCGGTACACAGATCGGCAAATATCCGGAGTAGCCTCTGTGCGCTTCTAGGCATGCAATCTTGAAAAGATCGCTTGAAAACAATGACAAAAAGATACAGAAATAATCCTGACGGGTTCTTCTTTATTCCATGGAAGTCTTTAGCCCAGGGATGATTTAGTTTTTAACGAGGACTAAAAAATGCAGTAAAAGTGGTCGCTAATTGGTCACACTAGGCTATACATAGTTGTGCCTTCGAGACAGAAGCATTTGATAAGGGTCAGTATTAAATAGGTCACCAAACCTCCATTGAAGTGGGTGGATCCTATTATCAGGACTTCCGGCGAACATTGATTGGACATTATACCTGACTGGGTCAGAAATGGTCTGTGACGTATTTTAAAATGTTTCTATAATATTTGACGCTAAAATATATCAAACCACCTTTTCAAATTTTAATCGGAAAAAAAATCTGGGCCAGTTTGATTGGCACCTCCGCGCTGGATGGCCCTATTTCTGGCGGTCTCATCTCGAAAAAATGGTGGGAAATGTATGCTGAATTTTCCATATGTTTGAGCGGAAAGGCCAAGCTACCTGGTGTGATGGGTCATTTGTGGCGGCGAATATTAGGGAATATAGTTTTCTCAAGAATGTGCTCGGCCAATTTACTACATATTAAGTAAGGCGAATATTTAGTGGTTTGTGACCAATAGATGACAACCACCTCACTGGGGCATGATAATACCTCAACCTCCAAACAGGGTTATCTCCCCTTCTGCCAGTCGCCCGACCCTGTCGTCATTCACTTTACATTTTGCCCTGTACCAAAACATCATTTCACAAAACTTGAATGTTACCAACCAAGCAGTCCTTAACAGCATACTAAATACTGGGATATTTAACTTTGCAGATGTGAATGTGCCTTCAACATTAATTGATTCCGAAAAACAAACATTGCTGAGTCGGTTTGAAACAAACGACCGTTATCTTTCATGGAGTGATGTTGTAAAGAGATGAACTTGTAAAGAGATCGAATACTTCAAGTGAGTAGCTTGTCCTTGAAGGGGAGGGGGGGGGGGGGGGGGGGTTATATATTCCTACGAAGTAGGCTACAGACCGCAAATTGTCCGGTAATGAGTGAGTCCATCCGAATCCTTTCGTCGGCAAAATAAGGAGAACCGTTGACATTAGAACCTTGATTTTTGGCATGAACGTGCATTAGGGCATTGTTACCATCAAGTTCTGATCTGAAATAATTCTGATTAAAATTAGATTTATAATTAACACTTCAATATATTGCTATATATATATATGTAAGGTTTAGCCTGTAACATGTATCCTCTTTCACATCCAATCATTTCATCATTGCCAAGAAAACTGTGGTCTGTTTTGCTCCAGCGTTTTATCGCCAATGAGTATCAGTTACTGTCCGTCTAAAAATACCCTGTCATTGAAATAGTCCACTATGCCACATGACCCTATTACAGAAGATGTAGAGACGCTATTTATTCGTCTTTACCGGCTATGCTCAGGAGAATCACATAGAATCATTATTATCTTGTGCATAGAAGGTGTAGGGTCTTGAGTTGAATTACCGTAAACTACATAAATGCTACCTTTCTACTATAGTACTATATATAAAATGTGTTGTATTGTTGGGAAAATAATGTGATTCAAAAAGTTGTTTTGATCCTGGACAAGGGCACTGCACCATTAAAGAGATGTAAATGTATTTTCACACGTAAAGCTTGAAATCTACTAAACCTATATTATTCAATCTGTTTCCTTTAATTAAGAAATTGTAAAATTAAATCGGCGATCGTTATT